>VDFB02377971.1:85857-152608 GCA_007258455.2 Sequoia sempervirens
TGGTGATTCTCCGGAGTTAGCCTTGGCAACCAGAAATTTAGCTGTCACCAGTCTTTGGCACCAGCGGTACGGGCACTTGAGCGTGCACTATCTCTCTCAGCTTGCTCGGGAGGGACTTGTTGATGGCTTACCTGACATTCAGACTCAGCATTAGGGTGTTTGTGGTGCTTGTCAGGCTGGGAAGCAGCATCGCACACCGTTCAAAGATGGCGACTCTTGGCGGGCTTCTAAGGTACTTCAATTAGTTCATGCTGATATTTGTGGCCCTATGTCTATTTCTTCTGTAACTGGTTGCAAGTACTTTCTACTTTTTGTTGATGATTATAGTAGGAAAATGTGGGTGTACTTTCTTAAACAGAAATCAGAGGTTTTTAATGTATTTCAGAAGTTTAAGGCCTTGGTTGAAAAAGAGTCCAGTTCTTGTATTATAACTCTTAGGTCAGATAATGGGGGGGAATTCTGTTCTAGTGCATTCTCCAACTTCTGTGATACTCATGGGATAAAACGTCAGTTAACCACACCCTACACTCCTCAGCAAAACGGTGTTGTAGAGCGACGCAATCGTACGATTGTTGAGATGGCTCGCTCCATGTTGCAACACAGGAGTGTTCCTACCAAGTTTTGGGCAGAAGCAGTCAATACATCAGTCTATCTCCTTAATAGGTCACCCACTCATGCTGTTAAGGGGAAGACTCCTGAGGAAGTTTGGTCTGGTCGCAAACCTAGGATCAGTCATTTGAAAGTTTTTGGCTCTCTTGTGTATGTTTGGATTCCAGAGGCCAAGCGCACTAAGCTGGACTCCAAGAGCCAGAAACTCATGTTCACAGGGTATAGTGACAACCACAAGGCATATAGGCTGATTGATATAGACATTGATCGTCTTATCTTCAGTCGAGATGTTGTCTTTGATGAGGAACGAGGTCCATTTCACTCTTCTTCACCTGTTCAACTATGTAAAATATTGTAAAATATCTAGATAAGATCGTCTTTGATGTTCGAGATCTTATCTGAAGTTTCTTTTAGAAACTTCCTGCTTTTTCCTGAGATAAGATCGTGTTCGATCTTATCCTGTATCATCTTGTAAATTATTTATTGAGCACATTGCTCATTGTTAATACATCAATTATTTTACCAATTACCTGTGTAATAGAAAGAATGATAGAGGACTTTTTTTAGGGAAAATGGGAATTTTTATCTGACTGTCCATACATCTTTGAATCTCTTAAAATGAGTCTCTTTTGTTTTCCAAAAATCGACAATTCGTTTGTCTTTTCCTCTTTTCACCGATTCATGATGATTTACAAGCTCTCTCTCTCTATCTAGACACACACCTCTACGCTCGCTTAACTAATTTAGGGGAAGGCTCTTTTTTTTATAATGTCACTTTAGAGGGGACAGATTGCAGAAGGAAAATCTGCATGTTGTATATAATTTTGATACGGTATTTGTGTTTTACACCTTTGCTTTGGGCATTAGACAATAAGCTCCGCAGTTTCAAAAATGAAATGCATGAAAAAGATACACCAAATCAATATCAAAATGATTGACAAACCAACAAAAAAAATGTCCAAGGGTTACAAATTTATGGAATCACACCAAATGTAAACCATATTAACGAGTGCATAATTTAAGATCAGAAGATCTTTGCAGCAAGATACTGTTGAAACCTTTCAGGATAAACTGTGTACAAGGTCTTGAAGCTTTTGTCTGTGTAATAACCACCCCTGATTATCCTTTTGAAATACTGTTTGCTGATTTGGAATGTTTTGCTGAGGTTTTTTGTCTTGTTTCATGTGTTTGCATCATAACGAGAGAGCATAGGAAATAATTGCATCAACAGAAAATACATTGAAATAGTCTCTTTTTCAAATAGATACACAACAGTTCTTGATAGTAATGCATAATAATTCATTTTCAGACTTAAAGAAATACATTACAGACCTGATACAAGAGTTTGCAGACCTGATAGGAGCCCAAACAGTCACATATATTCACCATACAATGCAATTTCTTTCACCAGAGAGTGAACAATAAAACACTTACACTCAACCAAGACCTGGACACTGCGTAGAACAGTAGAAATCAACCTCCCAAAGGCAGATTACGGACCACAGTAGCCACAGACCAAACTTTCCTTCAAGCCTTGATTTGCGCGATTCCCAAGGAGGGCGACTAGGCTCTAAAAATCATTGGTTCTTCAATAAATGCAAATAGATACTTCAAATGGGGAGCCCAAACAAGAGGAAACCAATGAGCCAATACCCAAAACGATAGGCCAAACATGCAAGGAGCTACAAACAGTTTTCACTTTCAGACCTGGCAAAAAGGGAATTTCCAGAATTCTGGAAAAGCAATCAGACCTCTGAAAAAAGCTTCAAAACTACTCCAATCACCACCAAAATGAAGCCATGAGCCAAACACACCAAAACTCCAAAACCCACATCAAGAAACCAGGAATATCTTCATCATTTCACCACAAAATCACTGACAATCAGAACTCTGTTGAGCACAACGGTGATCCCTGAAGTAGAACCACTCCAACCAGCTGGGGTAGATCTCTCACCACCAAAACCAGCACTAGAAATGAGGGTTTTCATCCTCAATATGCAACATTCACAATTTGGAAACAATTCAGCAGAGTCTCCTTATGTTGTCAAATCCTCCATATGCAAATGAGAGCCAAAAAACAAAATAAATAGAAGTGGAGGAAGAAGTTAGTGCAACCTTCAATTTGAATAACTTTCCCTCCAAAAATTGAACGCCATCCTAGCTTTTTTAATAATTTGCTTTTCATTTTAAAATATAAACAAAAGTTCCTCATGGGGGTTGTCCACTTTTTGGACATAATATTTTGTCTTAACTTTATGAAATAAACTTAAATAATTCGCGTTTATTAAAAATACAATGGCCCCTTTTAAAACAATGTTGTTATCACTAGGCTAGGTGGTCCTTTTTATAACCCAAGCTTATTACCCCTTTTTATTAAAAAACATCTTTAATACTTTTAGTGGCGAATTAACCAATAATAAATTAGACCATGGAGAAAACTCACCCCCTGCCAAGAATGGTAACTCTGCACTCCACTACCACTAGGACTAGTTATCGAAAATAGACTTACTATAAATAGCAACTGCTAAAAATAGTAAGCACTCCCAAACAACAAATTGACATAAAACATTAGAGCTCACCTGACAACTGCCACACTGCCCAAATAGGAAACCCTGCATTGCACTGCTGCCAGGATCAGTTACTAAATATAGTACTTGCTAAAAATAGTGAGTCAAAACCAAACTAGCTCAAATAAGGACACCGAAAATGGGGACATTACAGTTTGATATTTCAAGTGAGCTATCTCACAGAAACAAAGTTTAGTGTGGAATCATAAGCATATGTCATGCCCCCACAAATATAAAACCAAATCGCCGGGTCATGCATGAGGAATCTAATCGCTCAAGACTACGGGTTGTGAATAGGATGTAGCACTATCAAATGCAAGTCGACCCACGTCAACAACAATAGGGAGAAACATGAAGTCAATCGAATTAATATTAAAAGATAAACAAGTATCATGCAGCGAATTAATAAAGAATCAACGATTAAGCAAGGATAATATTAATGCAATTAATTATCCTAAGGAGGGCGGCGATTAGTCAAGGTAAGAGACATGTCTTTTAAGAGTGGGTCTCTTCAATGCAAGGAGATCATCATTGCTAGAGAGATATACAACGGTGTATAGAGGAAGACACTAGAGCACAACAAATCAAAAGAAACCCGTGCAATCTAGCACAACAGATAGTTTTATCAGAAATATATACATAATCAGGAGTATATCAGATCCCTCCTATATTTAGGTGTATTTTTGCCATTTATTATCTTACGTCTATATAAATATGGTCTTGCATAATAAAGGAATATTAAATGTGTATTTTCTGCAAGTAGTTGTTTGCCTATGTATGCATATTGCTTATAAGATAATAAAGGAGGATTTCTTATGATTGAATCAGAATTATGCTAACTGTCTGAAACCCACCTTGTAGGAGGGGCCTGGGGTGTAAGCAAAAGGTGTAAACGAGGCTAGTAGGTAGCCAACCAAAGGTCACTACACAGAGAGCCAAGTTACCCACTTATGGCCCCTGCCAAACTCCACAAGGTGGCAAGTGTCTTTAGGGGTTGAGACATTGATGGGGAAAGCAGGTATAAGTCGCCAAGGGGGAGGGCTGTGGTATACACCCTCTTAGGCTTGACATATGGCTTTGCGCGGACCCATCATGTCCCTTCTCCCAAATTCCTAATATGTTTGCATTGTTGATAATCTATGAATGTGATGCAATTGTCTAACCCTAACAAGCATATATACATACTTGCATATATTGTTCATGTGGTGAATCCAGGATTCCGATCCAAGATTACATCATTGAAGAGATATTTGTTTAATAAGGTGAAACTCTAGCCCTAATTTGTTGCAATTTGTGATCAATAGGCAAATTCTAGGGCAATTCAGGATAGGGGACATTACAACATATTTGAAAATTCATAAGAGCAGTATACCATTGGAGTGTTTAACAGTGGTATCCAATAATAAGCGAACAATATTCTCTTCAATCTTCCTATGAGCCCATCTATCAAAATTGCACTGCTAATAAAATGAATCAATGGAAATTAAGGGATTTTTTTAAGGTCCACAAAGATGGCCCCTCCTTAGCCTTTTAAATTTTTTATTTCATTCCCAAAGCCCACTTACATTACTGATTTTTTTTACCTGTGCATGCTACCTTTAGACACTTTCGGTTATGTCACTTTCCCAGCAGTAAAGGATCATCAAAATCTGAAGATGTTCACTAGAGGAGGGTGCCATATGATCTCCTTGGTAACATGCATAACTTGAAAGAAACCTTCAGGCTGGTTTCTTTGTCAGCTATTGTGTTTCTCTTTTAACTCCTTTCAATCATGCGTAGCTTGATTAGAAACTCTGTAATTGGCTTCTTTGTCAGAAAACTTCTTGCTCTCCTTATTTATGTGGGTTAATCTGATCTCGAGGATAGAATCAGCTATGACAATGATGTCCTTTAATGTTTCATTAGTTTCCAAACTGAACAGCCATGCTTTCTAACTGTATTGAGCAGTATCATTGAATCACCCTCAATGCAAATGTCATTCCATTATCTACTTGATTATTCTGGACTTAATTAGTCTAGCTAATTATGGGTTGGCTACTCCCGAATTTTGAATGACAGCCCTTTTTCCTTTTCCTCTAGTATTGCCCTTGGTGATCTGCCAATTTGATGCACTATTTAAAATGCCTTTCCTGAATGACTTTATGATTTTACTTTCCACCCTTTGATCCTCTCCTCCTAATCTATCTTGTTGGATTTGCCAAAAACTCACCCATGTAGAGCTTTCAATTTTAACCCAGATATTCCAATCTTTTCTTGTTTGAATATTCTCTGATTTTTTTTAAGCAAGATATTTTTGCACATGATAACCGGAGGAATGTCCTACAACTTGGTCAATAGTTTGCTTTTGTATTTTGGTAAACTAGGCAATAATCCAAGCCTTGATTTGGGATGGACCCACCCAATGCATCTCCATCCCTTTGAGGAAAAATCCCTATCCTTTGCAAAGGGAAAATGGGAAGAAGGTAATCGATATTCTCATTTGAATTCCCATTGAGGTAGTACATCGAGCGGAGCTTTTAGAGCTTCATGACTTAAAGGATTGATAATGAAATCTTTTGGAAAAAGTTGTCAATTTTGTTTATTTAAATCAACGTTTTGTAACACACTTTGTGATCCATCATCACAATGATAACAAAAAATTGGTAGATGATGGACCATGGAGTGTGATCCAAAACATATGCTAACAAAATTGACATAGTTTTTTGAGAAGCTTTTATTGTCATTCAAATGGATTGGGAAAATGTCATGTACACTACTTAAAGGATTTCTTAAAGTGTGGAGCCTAAGGACTTCACATTTGCTTTGGGGAGCCTATGGTCCAACCATAGCTTCTTATAAGAAAGTTAAATTCTTGTCCCCTATATTTGAATAGTATTTTAGATAGACAACTTTTACTTGATATAGCCTCATCCCAAACTGTTGTAACCTTTATTTTGGGTTTGAAGGGAAGTAGAAAGGTCTTGTAACAACCTTTAAGTTGTACTTGAAAAAATTCACCCATTTTCTTTTGTTATAACTTTAATCATTTATTAAGTTCTCATTTGCTCTCTCAATTGTATGCTTAGGTAATCATTTGTCCATATGGGATATGCATCCAAACATATTGGACAAACATCTATCCAAATGAGATAGGAAATGCTCTAGCGACTTAGACTCATCAGGATCACCTGGGTCCTAAGTAGCTCATTGAAGACTACACTTCTTTAATAGAAGTGCATCAAGGTCGCTATCTTCAATAGTATTGTTGATGTGTGTTTTATGACTCACCAGGCACTCTAGAATAAAGAATCCAAAGTCACTCTATCCTCTCTTGAAAAACTGCCTCGTATGTTAAGATTGCCAAAAAGATCATACAACAATTCCAATGTTTCGTAAGTTGAGTGTGGATAAGCTCTGTGGATGATGTGATTTTGCCGGTAACACAAAGGAATTTACTCTAGCAAGTTACTTGGAAAGCAAAGACTTAAATGTAGTGTTATTTTTTGGAATTTTTTGATTTTAGATAAAAAAGTGTAAAAAGGAGTAAGGGTTGAGGAATCCTACACTATTCCTACGAAATCAATAGACAGTAAGGATTGAGTGAAACCAAAGAACAATACTTTGTTTCGCCACGCTATACAACAACTACGCAAAGCAAGTGCAATCTTCTGGGGATTTGTGTTAATGATAGTTACAGCTTCAGGCGATCCTTCCAGCTCAGTCCAATTGGAGGCAACATAAATTAAATGATAGCCTTTCGGCTATTTAATTTATACTCGTTTTTTTGTATTGTCTTATATTTATGAGGAGGCGCGAATTTCTTGAGGCCGACCTCACTTGTATTATTTATGATTTTCTCTTTGTGGCCGACTTCATTCTAGAAGTTAATTTGTCTTAACTTGGCCGACATGTAAATTTGCTCTATTCAATTTGTAATTCTTGGTTGAGGCCGACCTCATTCCTCAAGAGGCGCGATCTCATATAGCGTTGTATATATAGAACCTCAGTTCTCTCCTCTGCATATCATCCAGTGCGAATTATGTTCAAAAGCGAATTCACATACAAGTGCGAATTCCTTAATAGCAGATTGTGAACTGATAAAGAACAAAGATTGCAAGTATTGCCAAGTGCGAATTCTGGAAGTTCGTATTTCTGTCAAGCGCGATTTCAGTCAAGTGTGAACTGTGTCAAGTGCAAAGTGTGAAGTATGATTTCAGTCAAGGGCGATCTGTGAAGAGAACTCCTTCAAGCGCTTCAAGTTAAGATTGCAGATTGTTCCAGTTCAGTTTACAAATAGTTCAAGAGCAGACTGTGGTGTTCTCCAAGGCTGAATTGATTCTGAAGGAGGTTCAGTTTGTCTTTCTGTCCTTATATCTCTCATAGGTACTGAATAATGGCTTTGTGTTAGGCCTCATTGTAAAGAGTTTTGTTGCCACTGTTTAAATATAAGAGAGATCTTTGTTGCTGGGTTTTTCTCCCTCAAGAGGAGGGTTTTCCCAGGGTATCTGCTGTGTTATTTTGTCAGATTTTGAATTAATTTTCTGTGCACATAATCTGGTCATTAAAATTTACAATTTGTGCTTAAAAAATTTCTTCACTACGAACAACACCATCAATAGAACAATATCATTCGAAGTAAACAATGAAGCATCCACATTAAAAGCTTAGTCTAACTTTACACATTGAACAAAAATCATCCATCCAAAGAAAGTATGAGCAGAGTTTCACTAATTTTTACGATCAATCTATCATTCCCTTAACATACATTCAAATGAAATTCTAACTCAAATCTACTTTACGAGGAAGAGAAATATGCAACCATGCAACCATTTGACAATGAAAGGATTCAAAGCATCTCATGCATTATGAACTTTATTATCAAAGTAGTCTTTAGCAACAATTTCATAAAACTCTCTCTTATTATCTATGCTCTATCTCCTATCTCCTATGCTGTATTCTCGTGATTCTTATCTCTATATCCTCTACATCCTATATGAAAAATGAGAGAGTGAGAGGGGGAGGAGGAAGGGGGTGGTGTTGGTTTATATAGAGTTTCTTGAGTACAATGAACGACCAAGATCAAAATGAGATTAACGACCCAGATTCAAAATAACTAAACCCTAATTAGGGTTGCCTAAACAACAATCAGTTAACTATAGAGAACTCATTTACTTGGAGTTGCATTCTTATCCATTCACAAAGCACTACACTCGGTGAACTTGGACACGATCATGCTGACTTCTTCCATGGTAATGTCTGGCAGTGTGTTAACTCTGTAATCCAACAAATCTAGACCTTCTGCACATTCTGCAAAGGTGATCGTCCATTTTGATTCATGCAGCAAGAAAGTGTGTTGGATGGTCAAGAAGCTGAATGCTTTGTTCAAATTTTCCTTCATGATTGGCCCGGAAGTGGTAGAGAAAATTCTTTGAACTTTATCTTTTAAATTTTCTGGCTGCAAGTGTTTTCTTCGGACAATATCTCTGTCAAGCACATCTGTAGCCATTGGGAAAATCTTACTCCGAATCTCCTTTGCTTGCTCTTCAATTTTTGCGCTATCTTGCTTTACTCTTTCTAGGACTTCTCCTCATGAGATCAGGGCATAGTACTAGCTGCTGAAATCAGATCTAGCTCCAGCTTCAATAATCTTCTCATCAATCATTCTCTGCTTTGGAATGCCCTTTATCTCTCGAAGACATGGGATAATTTTATTTTGGATGTCTTGGGGGCCATCCCATGCTTCTACTAAGTTTGCAACTCATGATAGTAGAAAGGAAGTTTGCTCATAAACATATGCCAACTTCTCTGCGAATGCCATTGCCTTTTCTTTCTTTCCTTCCATCCATTCTTTAGTTTCTCTGGCTGTAGTCAATTCCTCTTCAAAACTTTTGAGCAGTTCCTGTGAAGAGTTTGGAAGTGGAGGTGTTGATTGGTCACCTTGATTGAGTGGCCTGGTCAAATGATGGATATATTCTTTCAGACGCTCAATCTCTCTTTTATATTCCCTTTTTTTCGCCACTTCTTTCTCTAGCCTAGTCTTGGTGGCAACAAAATTATCTAGGTCCTCAACTTCTTGTCCTTTTGTTGTTGGACCAATATCAATAGTTGTAATGGCATATTTATTTGGGGCAATCTCATCTTGGGATTTATCAACTGTAGGTACTGCAATATGCATTGTTCAGTTACCAACTTCATCGCTCTGTATGGTAGAAAATTTCTTGGCTGGCTTTCTTGTGGCAGTCTGCTCTAGCCTCGCCAAGAAGTCTGTGGTATCATCTTCTTCTAGTACCTCTACTGGTGCCTTTATCTTTAGTCTCTCTTTCAGCCAATCTGGGATGGTTGACTGTTCAATTCCATCTTCTTGATGATTTTGGATGTCCTACATATCCTGAACTTCTGGCATATCCTAAATTTCTTGCATGTCCTGAATCTCTTGCACGGATGGGGCTTCTTGAATTCCTTTGAGGGCGGAAATCATTCCCTCTTCAAATTCTCCATCCATGATATCTATGTCATTGTCCGACTCCAAAATTTCCATGCCAGTAGGAGAGGGATGATCATCATCTTCCAATTGCATTGGCTCCATATTTCTTTCCAAAACTGGCAAGGGAATTTTGACTTGCTCCCATGACTCTTCTTCCATGATCAATATTTCATCTATATTCGTGGATGTAGCCGAATGAAGGGGCTTGGATTTCTGTTTCTTTTGAGTGGGTCCGTCATCTACTATTTTTTTCTTGTTCTGCTTTGTAGAGTCATCAATTTCTTTTCTCTTTTTCAAGTTGGCAGCATTAGTTGGTTCGCCTCCATGAGATGCACCGACATTTGAGGAATAGGACTCTGCCTCACCCATCGAGTCATATGTGAATTGCACATTCCTCTGCCCTAAAGCTTGCACTTGCTGGTCTATCCACCATCTGGAATATTTGAATATTGGTCTCATGAAAGTTGTCAGATTGCCAAGCTTAGGCTTAGATCATTTGATAGGAGGAAGCGGCTACCTTTCATCAAAGCTCGGCTGCACATACACTCCATCATCCTCTAGTTGATCAGGTACTTGGAAGAGTTTTGTCGTCCTTATCATATACAGTGGCAACCTTGACCACAGTCTTTCTCACATTATATTCATTAGCCACATTTTCCCAAAAATCTTCTAAGTCTATTCTGTGTCTATATTTCCTTCCATCCACAGTTCCAATGTGATGAAGTGGATCAAAATTAGTTTTGGGCTTACAGGAAATGAATGGGTATCTTTGTGTCTCCAATCGAGCACTTTCTGCCGCTTGCGTTGATGGACATGACTCTTCCATATTGCCGATGAAGAAAGGGAAAGTAATGGAGGCCTTTTGCTTGGTCCTTTGAATATTCTGGTATGTCTCCAATTGCCTTAGAACTTCTAGCAGAACCATTTTGTTGGTTGGATAGATTGGCAATCTGTATGGGTGATTTATGAATCCTTGAATTTTGATGTATGTAAATCTGGGAAATTGGATGAACTAGGATCCATACTGGCTGATCAAACTTTTGGCTTCATGAGTGAGCCTCTGATGGGTTCCGCCTTGGAGAATTTGAGTGATATAAATGAGAAAGGCATCAAGTGCTCTTCTAAAATGTGACTTCTCCTTCAATTGCAACTGAGGATAGCAATCATAGGACTTGAACTCTCCTTCGCCATTGCCAACTATGCCTTTGCAAATCAGGCCAGCATATCTGTAGGTCCTTGCAAATAGATATATGACATAAGAATTCATATGAAAGGTTTTGGTTCTCTCTAGGTTGACCAATTGCTTGTGGAGACTATCACTGATCATTCTTGACCAGTTGAACATTTTAACCTCGGAAGTTATTTCATCAATGAAATAATACATCTAGGTTTCAAAGGGCGAACCTTGAGGATTGCCCACAATTCTATTCAGCAGTAAGACAATATCTTTGTATTCTTCTTTAAAATCAGTTCTGGTCAATTTCTTGGGCATCTTTTTGGCAGTAGGTCTAGGCTTCACTAGCCATGACTTGTTCATGTTTGATGCACAGAGATCCTGTTGATCTTCATAAAGCTTCGTGCATCATCCTTTGTTCAATAAAATGTCTGGTGGTAAGCTGTAATTCCAAATGTCTCTTGTATTGCTGGCTTAGTCAAATATTCCAGTACTCTTCCATCAGGTGCCTCTATCTGTCTTTCTTGTGCATTATAATGCAATGCACATTCTACCATGAACTCTGGACATTCTTTTGCTGGTGGAAACCTAGCTGCCTAGACAATACCATTCCATATCATCCGGTGTGCAATTGGAGTAGGTAAAAATTTATCACTTTCATACATCCTCCTTTTAAAATCATCAAAGTCTACATGGCCGAGGTCGGTGTCCACAATGTTTTCCCATTTGGATTTGATCTTGGATTGTGGCTGCGAACCCTTGCTGGCGAACTTCATTTGTATTTTCTATGAAAGTAAATCTACAAGAATGTTCAAATAAAATATTAAAATTCAGAAATTAAATTTAAATTACTTTGAAAAATACTCCAGCCAACTAATAAACCAAATTTCCGTAAAAGATCATGTTGGAAACGAACGAACGAATGAAAATCTTTTGCCAGAATGAAGTGAAGAAAGTAAGTTTGCCTGGTACTCTGGAAAAAATAAAATGGACAAGATCACAGTGTTGGCTGGTATGAATTCACTTTTCTTCCTTCACTTTGCTTCAAACTTCTCAGCTTTCTTGCCTTAGCCAAAATTTCTTCTCACAACTTCGTTGAATGATTAAAAAAAATGAGAAGCAAATTCAATTATAAAGATGAGAAGTTCGACCTATTTAGCAAAGTCCAGTTGTTTCCATTAAATCAAGTTCAAACTTGGCTTGCACTCAACTTTCGAATGGCAAATTTTATCTTCAACATCAGTCTCTAGGAAAGTTGCTAAGTCTGGCGCTAGTTCAGTGAAGTCCTTTTTGCCCTTTTCCAAATTTGAGTCTTAGAGAAAAATTCAAATTTTCTCTCTTTGGTTTTGAAAAATAAAAATAAAAATAATAAAAATAATTATTTTCATGTGTCATTTTTCAACCCCTTTATTTTTTAATTATGGCCTTTTATTTTTATCCTAAGGAAAATTTGATTTTTTAAGTTATTTTCTTGCCTTCGCCTTAGACAAATCTTTTTCTTCCATTTTATTTTGCCATAATTTTTCATGACTCCTTATGTCTCTGGCGAATTTTCTCATTTTCAAGGCATATCATTTAACATTTTAATGCTCCAATGTTTGGACTTGACCAAAATTTTGATTTTTTCCACTTCCTCTAGGTTTGGCGGATTTGTCAAGTGGTTTAGACATATATTTTTGGACTTGGGCGGACTTGGCAAGTGCTTTTGCCATGCATTTTATGTTGGGCGGACTTTGAATTATATCATTCCATGTTAGGGCGGACTTTCCATAGTGTTGAGCCATTCACATTTTTCCAAGGGCGGACTTAGTCTATAGTCTTGCCATTCATCTTTTACTTGGGGCGGACTTAGCCTATGTTCAAGCCACTTCACCTTCTATATGGCAGACTTGACTCATGTTTGTGCCATGTCTTGTTGTGCTAGGCGGACTTGGCTTAGTGTTTAGCCATTTGGCTTGGAGCGGACTTACCTTCATCTCATGCCATCTCCCTCTTATGCTGGGCGGACTTTGCCTTGGCTTCTGCTATCTTCTTTGGTAGGCTGGGTGGACTTTCCATGATCTCTTGCCATTACCTTGTTTTGTTGGGCGAACTTTGCATTATGTCAAGCCATTACCTTGGGTGCCATTTTCCACACTTAGGCAAATTTTGCCATGAATTCTATGCTAGTTATTTCGCCATGTGCCCATTTCTCATTCCTTTTTATTGATTTTTGTGATTTTCCATTGGTTTTCTGGGAATTCTGACTAATTTTTTGAAATCCGAGCACTTTCCAAAGATGGAAACCTGGCCAAAAATAGAAACTTGTCCCAAAATAGTAACTTTCCAAAAATAGCCCCTAAAAAATAGGAAGTCGTTAACGGGCCAAAAATGCCAAAAATGAAGTCCTAAAAAATAGGAGGTCCAGGGTGGAGACCCCAAAAAGGTAGATGTCAGAATCAACTGAAATGACAGTCGATCTTCGTCCCTCGGGCCCTCTAAGCACCGCGATGATGTTTACACTATGATTTAGGCTCAAATTCTTCACTTGACTCGGATGACCATTCAAAAGACTCAAACTCTAAACCCCCAAACAAAGACCAAATGAAACCGAGATGCACAACGACAAAACCCTAAAAGCAAACTACTAGGGTCCCCATTTGCAATTGGGCGATGTGTGATAAGGTCACAACAAGTATATAAAACAAAAAAGCTTGAGTCTCGTCGCAAAATTCAACCTAAAGTTTTAGGAAGTCAAGCAAATCCATTTGGGATTCTTTTAAATATACAATAAAGTTGTTTTTATCTTTTAATTAAGTATTTTTCAACAAGTATTTATTTGAGTATTTCATTTAAGTTAGATACTTAGGCTACTTAAATGTTAAGCTTATATTGGTATATCCAATTTTTGGAATATCCTTGACTCCAACCTGAAAACATCTTTAGTTACCTAGATTGAATACATACTTGCTTCTGAATGGCAAGAGGGGATGGATTGGGATTGGATGAAGGTGGGGAGGATGGAAGTTTAGCACCAATGCCAAGGAGATATCTAACCATGGCATCCATATCATTATTGAAGTAGTGGGTGAGGATAAAATCGGTGGTGGTGGATTGGGATGACATGGGTGGTAAGGATGTGGGTGAGATTTGAGGAGAACTTTGGATGGGTAATTAGTGGAAGCTTGGAGAATTTTGTCTAATGATAATGGATTCAAGGTGATCCACAATACTCTCACTATCATCATAGGGATCATATTCAGGTTGGTCAACAAGGCTTTCCTCATCATCATCAATGTGATTGGGGTTGGTTGTAATGGATGAAGGTGGATTAGGATAGATTATAAGGTTGGATGAATGGTAGGTTAGGTGGTTAGACATGGTAGAGAGGGATTGATTTTGGATGAGGATGGAAGTTATGATGATGAATTGCGAATGAATGGGGGATTATAAGAATAAGATATGAGGATGAATATGGAGGATGGGATTAGACTTGGGATCAAATGTCAAGACCTTAAAATGATTTGATTTGATTAAGGCTGATTTTCTATACTTAAGATGGACTAATGTTCTTAAGCAAGAGTTGATTTGATTTGTTTTCTACTTAAGATAGGCAATGTTCTTAAGTGGGATTTGATTGGATTTGATAACTATACTTAAGATAGACTTGAAGAGCACAAAAGATTTACTGAGAGGAGGGGGCGGAGGGGGGTAAATCAGTAGATCAAACCAAACTTTCTATTCTCAATCTTTTAAAACAATCTTTAAACTCTTATTACTATCAACTCTTAATATGACTCATTGAAAACAAGTTGTCACCACTTTATTGAATTGATTAAATGATTTTTACAAATTGAAGTAGGTACCAACCTACTTGATTATGAATGAAATGATTTTGTAGGCTACAACCTACAAGGAATACCAACCCCTTAACAATTTTAGTAGGCACCAACCTACAAGGAGCACCAACCCCTAATGCAAGGCACCAAACCTTGACTTGATGGATGAAGTAAATGACTTTAATCAGATCTGCACTCTCCCAATTCTCCGATCTGCCTTTGATGAAAAATCTCACACTTAGCCCACACAAGAAGATGGGTTTCTGATTTGAATCACCTGAAACTTCACAGCCACACTTCAGCTTTGATTTGGATATCGCATATATATGTTGTTCAATGTTTGCATGCCTCTTTATGAAAGATCACATCTGCTCTTTAGATCTGCCTCTTCATAACTACATCGAATTTCTGATTTTATCCCCTTTCTTTTGTATTTACTCATTATTAATTTAATCTGTGACCATATAGCATATCGATTCAGCCTTTAGATGAAAGAATACAACTCCTCAAAAAGCTTCGACCCCTTCAGTGAGAGATGCAGCTTTTCCCAGACCGATACAACTCTTCATAAAATCATCCAACAACAGGCATCTAAGAAGAGAGAATACATGTCCTTTCAGAAAGATAAACCACCTGATAACTCTTCTCAAATCATTATTTTAATTATAATGTCTTAACTTGGTTGATTGTGAAGCACCTTAATGCTAAAAGAGACGTCTTTTTATCTGCATCTGCTGGGTAGGGAAATCGTTTTGATTAATCAAATACGTATTGTGATTTCTGTTTGATTAACAATTACGTATTCTGATCTCTATGTATGCTGTTATACATATTATGGATGAAAGTTCTGCTGTTATATGTATTATGGATGAAAGTTCTGATTTCAACGATCAAGACATTATGTTTTGTTAAAGCCATTTGATCGAAGGCTCTTCATATCTTCAAGAGGTTTGATCGAAGGCTCTTCATATCTTCAAGTGGATAATAAATAATCTGGAGATTTCGATCTGACTGATCTTCAAAGTAAATGAAGATGCTGAATGACCTTCAAACTAAATAAAATGATCTTCATCCTTTATGATATCAATGTGTAATCCGCTAAATAGTTAATTAGCAAATGGAATAAATAAATAATGTTCTGTCAAGGATTTAGTTCTCAGGATTAGTTAGCACTTGGGATTAGTCCTCGGTATTAGTTGGTGCTTGTTAGTTGCCAACGGTTGGTGTTCTGAACCGACGCCAGTTAACTATTTATTTTGCTGTGTGGTTTGTAGTCGGGAGTGTTGATATGATGATGTAATACTGCAAGTACATGAATAAAGACTCCAATGCTTCATATACATCTATTCTGTGAATGCTTTTACATGCTCAGTGATATTGTGTATCTAGTTTACTTCTGTAGCGTATTGAATTACCACTAGTGGAGTAAACATTTGGCGCTGTTTCCTGAGTGGACTACCACTAGTGAATTAACTATTTATTTTGCTGTGTGGTTTGTAGTTGGGAGTGTTGATATAATGATGTAATACTGCAAGTACATGAATAAAGACTCCAATGCTTCATATACATTTGTTCTGTGAATGCTTTTACATGCTCAATGATATTGTGTATCTAGTTTACTTCTGTAGCGTATTGAATTACCACTAGTGGAGTAAACATTTGGCGCCGTTGCCTGAGTGGACTAGGGACTCACTCGTCATGGCAGCGTGATGGGTCTTCCGCAAGATGAGCCCGTGAATAGCAATGAGGAAAGGGAAGACCTATTGAC
This sequence comes from Sequoia sempervirens, assembly GCA_007258455.2. Classification (NCBI taxonomy): domain Eukaryota; kingdom Viridiplantae; phylum Streptophyta; class Pinopsida; order Cupressales; family Cupressaceae; genus Sequoia; species Sequoia sempervirens. The sequence goes on from VDFB02377971.1 coordinate 102,257, forward strand.
TGAAGATTGTGTCAATCTATGGAAGATATCTTTACGAGATCACGTACGTGTTGATGTGTGTTTTGTGACAACCAAACATCAGAATAAAATGCCCAAAGACAGCTTATCCTCTCTTGAAAAACCACTGCATATGCTAAGATTGCTAGAAAGGTCATACGGTAATTCCAATGTTTCGTTTGGGGGGATGGACAAGCTCAATGGATGATGTGATATGCTGATTTCACAAAGGGACTTATGCTAGGCTTGTTCAATTCACAATGAAGGTTTAGGCAATGAAGCTCTGTTGTTTGGGTCCTTCAAACAATCTGAAAAAAAGATAAGGGTTTAGAAGTTCTAATCTACTACCTAAGAATTCAAGAGACGGTATTGACTTGGTGAAACTAGTAACCACGCTTTGCTTTGCCACGCTCAACGACAACTACACAAAGTGGGTGCAATCTTCAAGGGAGTATGCTTATAATTTTCACGTCATGAATAACTACCATCAAATTGAACAATATTTATCCAGACAGAAGTTAAGCATCCACAAAGTAAACTCAGGCTAACTTTACGCATTGAACGAGAATCATTCGTTCAAAGAAAGTATGAGCGGAAGATTCACCATGCATCAATACTTATCAAATCTTGCATTCTTCTAACATACATGAAATAAAATCTAAACTACGATGAGGGATAAGAACCATGCAAACTCCAAAATAAAGTAGTCACCATCAGAACAATGCATGTATTACTTATCACTTTGGCAGTCGTACGCAACAATTACTTATCTCAACATGTTTTGCAACATGCTCCCATGCTTTACAAATGAGGAATGAGCTCAATTTATAGGCTCCCCAATTACAATTCAATGGCCAAGATTGATTTAGGATCAACGGATGAGATTAAAATAAAACCCTAATTAGGGTTTGCCATAACTAACTCCTTCTTGACCAATGAGAAAATTACACTCGAGGACACTTGTCCTTTTGCTAAATACAAACCCACAATAAAATAGAAAGTTGTTGAATTTGGACATGTTGACTTGGAATGATTTGATTGGTCGAGGGGCCACTTCAGCAGGTTGGATGTCGACCTTGGTCGCCTTGTTTGTTTTTCCATATTCTTGCCTTAGAATATTTTCCTTGCCGATGACTTTGTCCTTTGTGCTTGTTTCTTCCTAGCTTTGATCCTGGATTCCTCTTGAGACTTTGATTTCTTCTTTTCACCTATATTAGAAGTCTCGCCTCAGAGCACATGTTTAGACTTGAAGTTATTAAGGTTTTCTTTCTTGATTGCTTCAAAATTCCCACAAGTTCCTTGAGTTGGATTGGTGTTATTCCTTTGGATTTCCTCTCTGAACTATCCAATTTGTGTCAAGAAATTATCTAAGTGTGGAAATTTGTTTGGAACACTCTTCCTGTCACCATATGATTTTGATTGGGAGTTTGTCTTTAATTCTTCAGGGGGTGAAATCCCTCAAGAAGTTGCCCTAGTTGCTTCAATAGTTTTGGGATTGTAGATGAAATCCCCCCAAGATGTTTGAATATTCTTTTCAAGTGCCTTGAATTTGAAGAAGAATGCCTCTGTGCTTTTGCCACAATGGAGGAAATTGGAATTTTCTTTGTGAGGTATTTCCCATACTTAGCCAAATTTTGGCTATTCAAGTTCAATTTGTAACACCTTCACGCGGACTATTCAACATTTAGCCAAGATTTTGGCCATCTCGATGCTCGAATGAACTTTTCCTGTGGACCTGCCCTTAATTCTGAATCCGGCTTGTGCTATGTAGGACAAATTCCATCCTTGGACAAGGATTTCATTCACTTCCTCTTTACTTTTCCTTTTTATTCCTCTTGTTTTCCTTCCAACACTTAGTCAATTTTCTGAATTTTTTCTCCTCTTGGCTAGGCAGACTTCACGAACCTCATGCCATGCCTTCCTTGGCTTGGGCGGACTTTCCTTCCAACTTGCCATTTCCTCTTCAAGTGTTGATTCTTTCTAACTCCTCCTACGTTCTTCGAGGCAGACATCTCACCTGTACGAAGCTCGAAGTTAGAAAAATATTCACGATTTGTAAAGAAGGCAATTTTATGGCTGGAGAATATTTAAATAAATTAATTAAAAAATTCTAGACTGCGGCTGCCTAGGTTGGTTAGATAATAAAATTTCAATAAAATAAAATTTTCCAGCCTTTATCTTTTTAAAAGAACATTCAAAGAATTTTTTAAACAATTTACTAGACTTTTAAAGCTGAAAACTGAAGTTTTTGTGCAAATCCAAGATAAAAATCCTTTTTCTTTCTTCAAATTCGCCAGCTATGACTCTGCAGATGATTGAGAAATCTGAAAATAGAAGAAAAATGTCCAACCTTGTGTTCTGGAATTAATGTAACTTGCAGCTCAAGAAGAAAATAAGGACGCCTTTGGCTGAAAGAAGTTTCCTGTGAAAAAACTTAACCTGTGAATAATGAAAAATAAGCTCACAAGCACTTCTTTTATAATAAAAAGTTTCCTTATTTGCCTGGGTCGACCTCTTTTCTAATTGGGTGCTTTGTTTTAAAACGCAAAAAGCAATCTTATCTTCTTTTCTTTGACTTTTCTAAGGCGTCCCTTCTTGCTTGCTAACTAAGTCTTTATTTTTAAATAAAAACTTAAGTTATTTATTTCTCTTTGCTTTTAGAAAAATTCGACTTCTAAGTGGACTAATCCACTTTTCAACTGGATTTTTCCCTTTACCAAGGTGGGTCTTTGCCTTAGAATTTTTTTTTGATTCTCTCCTTGGAAATTCGACTTTCAACTGGAATTTTTAATCATCCAACTGGATTTCCTTTATCTTGGATTTCTTGAAGTCCAATTCGAATTTTTTACTTGCCTTAGCCAATTTTTATCATTTCTCCAATTGGAATTTTGAATTATCCAACTGGATTTCCTTGTACTGGGCGAATTTTTTAACAAGACTTCTCAAATGGACGAATTTTAATTGGATTTTTCAAGATTTAACTGGATTTTCAAATGGATTTTTTAAAGATTCAATTGGATTTCCTCATGGGCGCACCTCTCCAGCCTTAGGCGAATTTCACCATGATTTTCTTGCTCTTTACTTGATTTTTCGTTGATTTTCTCTCTTGAAGGCACGATTTTTTAATTGATTTTCCAGCTTTTGCATGCGCTTTGTCTTGCTTTTCTCATCTTTGCATGCGCTTTTATTTTGCTTTTCTCATGATTTTTCCAACTTTTTAAAGATTTTGCTTGATTTTTGCCTGCTTTTTGATTCCAAAAGTGGAAACTTTCGACTCCATTGCCAGTGAGACCTAGCACTTTCTAAAAATAGAAACTTACTAAAAATAGAAAAAAGCAAAAAGCAACTTTCTAAAAATAGTAAATTCCAAATTGGTCCAGAAATGCCAAAAATGAAAAAAGCAAAAAAGCAAAAGCGCAGAATCCCTAAAAAATAGGAAGTGTCAGAATTGGGCGAAAGCACAGGCGATCCTCGTCTACTGGGTCTTCTAAGCACTTCTATGACGTTCACGTTCAGTTTCAGGCCCAAATTCTCAACTTAGCTCGGGTGATGACTCCGGACTTTGACATGAAATTCTCAGAGCAACAGAGATTATGAAATTGCTACTCAAAGCTAAACCCTAAGAGCAAACCAGCGAGGGTCCCCATTTGCAATGGGGCGATGCGTGAAAAGGTCACAACAGTACGCAAGGAATCCCACAGGCGGGAGATCCTTGAGGAAGTTATCTGAGATTGGGTAGAAGTGAATGACGAAGTGGATCATCTCTTGAATCGTATGCCCAGATTGTTGGCCCGTCATTTTATTATTTTGGAAGACTTGTGAGAAGAAGAGGATCGAGAACGCCGAAGGCAGCAAATATTGCAGCGTTACGAAGAGCGAACCAAACACGAAGAAGAAGAACGAGACACTAGCCGACGCCGTACATCCGGTAGTCAGTAATGATCGCCTAAACAAATCTTAAATGCTTGTACGACCGAACAAAGACAAGAATCGAGTACCTGACGGGCACGGGACTCAAGAAGAGCAAGTTTGGTGATCACTCAAGCTGCAAGAACAAGAAAACCAACGAAGACAACTGAAGCAAGCCGGTAAGGAATTGGATGAGGATTTAATTGAACTAAATCAGAGTATTAAAGGAACATATGACAATCTGACAAGAATAGACACATCCCTTGGAAGAGCACACCAAAGTTTGTAGAGAGGAAGGGACGAAGAACCCTTTGGCACCCCGTATATAGGAAGATATGATCCTTATGAGAACGAAGATGAATTGAGTAGTAGCATTATACGTTTTCGGGAGTTGTCCTTATCGAACGACGACAAATGCCTGACGAGTGGAAGATTAGAGCCTAGTACCCCGAGGCGGAGAGAGTACCAAAGGGAACCCCAGGAGACTCACGGTGTTGCGGACGCTGACGGACGACGTGGGAGTGACTCGTATGTGGCCGAGAGTGCAAGTGATGCACCAGAACGTAGCGAGGAAACCAGTCTAGTCGGGTCCAACACACAACGACAACGGGAACAAATGGCTAATCCGAAGCGACAAAAGCTGCCGAAGTTCATGGGGAATGGGTTTGAAGATCCCATACGGCATTGTAAGACATGTGAGACTATCTGGGTAGCCAGCAGATAGTGGCTGAAAGCATTTCCAGTGACACTCAGAGATAGTGCCATTGATTGGTACTCTGAATTGGACCAAGCACAAAGAGCTACTTGGAGGGTATTGAAGCAAGCTTTCTAGGAAGAGTTTAAACTCCTACGGGACGATAGTGAGATTGTTACGGAGATATGCAATACTAAACAAGGAAAGCACGAGAGTGTGTGGACCTACAATCGGAAATTAAAAGATTTGATAGGGAAGCTTGAGGCACAACCGACAGATGGCCTAAAGAAGAGATGGTTTGTCGAAGGGTTGATTCCCTCGCTTTGGCGAAAAATGAAAGTGGTACCGCCATCCTGGTACACTGAAGCATATAATCGGGCGATGGACATTGAAAGTGAGTACAAGACATCCTCGAAGAGGAAGAAGAAAGATGATGAAGAGAGTGTAGAGGAAAGTGAAGATGAATCAACAACTATGCAAGCTCTTCGTCGGGACATGATGCGGATGATGAAAGAACTGAAAGCCGACAAGGAAGGTTCCAAGGAGGTGAATGAATTATGGTGTACCGAATGCAAGACGAAAGGTCATACAAAGGCGAACTACCCGAAGGAATTATTATGTGACATCTGCCAAGTTATGGGACACTCCGTCAAGGAGTGCCTGTATAACTTAAAAACAAGGAGTTCGCAAGTATTCTTCACACAAGGAGAACAGTCAACCCCTCTGACCACACCACCAAAACCCTAGAGCAACAATGCATCCCCTGGAGGCTACCGTAACAATCGGAGAAATAATATGCCTAGAAGCAAAATTCAGTACGACAACAAAGGTAGACCCATGATCCAATGCCGGAAGTGTAATGAATGGGGTCACTTTGCGAGGGATTGTCAGAGAAGCCAAGGCACCAGGGGAAAGCTATGCAAATCGTGTGGACCGGGTGATCATGAAGACACTGACTATCCAAAGCAGAAAAGTATCAACATGCTAGAGATAGCCGACGAAGAAGTCTTGGTAATCACGAGGGCGTAGTAAAAAAAGGCCAATTATCTAGACCCTTGTACGGAGAAAGAAAGACTCCGAGAAGCCAGGACAAAAGTAGAAGAGGCAATGATGAATGAACAGAGAAATTCCAAAGCTACTAGTATGTTGCTGTAGTCGGAGTCAGAGAGGAACATAGTACGGTAGGTGCTTCACACAATCGTACCAATCAAGGTAACTGACCTTCTACAAACGATGCCTCATCTGAGAGTAGCACTTACAAATGTTATTGAAAATAATCTTCAGAAGGGTCTGCGAGAACAAATGCCAGAACCAGTAGTTGAGACCACATATCCAATGCTACTCGTAGTAAGTATCGGGAGGAAACCAGCTGTCATCAAGATGGAAATTTTGGGAATGAAATTATCTAACACCATTGTCGACGGAGGCTCAGGAGTAAACGTACTGCCAGAGGAAACATGGAAGTGTTTGGGTAAGCCGACTCTCTGGCCCCCGACATTCCACCTCGTAGGAGCAGACCAGCATGGCATCAAACCCCTTGGTACACTAGTGGCATGAAAAGTCTTAATCGACACACACCAGTTTTTGCTAAAATTCGTCGTCATCCCACAAGAGAAAAAGGCATATGATAAACTATTGTGACAGGGATGGTTGATTGCTGCAAAGGCAAACCACAACTGGAAGAGGAATACGCTCTCGATCGAGAGTCAGGGGAGGAAGTACACTATTGATTTGAAGAACTAGGCGGTCAGTGAAGATCTGGCGTCTTCAAGATCCGAATTGGGAGGAGAATCAGATGTTGATGACGAAAGCAAACTAATGGAGCCAAATGAGGAAGGTGTGCTGGAGATTGGGAGTTGCTCGGAGGACGAGACCAGTTCGTTGAACGGGTTATTTCATTGGCAGATGGAAGATTATGAAGTCTTCCACCCTGATTGCAACATGCTACAAGTTAAAGAGGGGGAAGCGGAAGAAGACAAAGGCTCGACCAGTGAAACATTTCCTCCAGAATATGGTGAGTATAAGGAAGGTATGACAGACTTAGACGAGACACCAGCACACCAGTTTGAACGGGATAAATGCATCAAGTACGAGGAGCCAACGTTGAAGAAGGTAAACCTTTGGGAACTAGAGAAACCTAAGGAGATTCTTGTGGGTAATGACTGGGACCCCGTACTGAAGGCGACAACATTCAAAATCTTCATGGAGTATAAAGATGCCTTTGCTTGGACGTATAAAGATCTAAAAGGTGTACCACCGGAGTTGTGTACACAGGATCCCTATTGTACCGGGAGCCCAACTCGTACGGAAGAGACCGTACATAATGAATAAAAATTATGTCGCTAAAGTGCAAGAGGAGATTGAGAAGATGTTGGAAGCGGGCATCATTTTGAAAGTGGAGGTCAGAGAGTGGGTGTCACCGATTGTCATATCCTTGAAGAAAGAAACAGAGCAAATGAGAATATGTGTTGACTTTCGGAGTTTGAATGCGGTGATCATCAAAGACCCATTTCCTATCCCCTTCACCGACACAATCCTCAAAGAAGTTGCCGGTCATGAAATGTACTCATTCCTGGATGGCTTTTCAGGCTACAACCAAATTAGTATTGCGGAGGAAGATAAGTTGAAGACTGCGTTCGTGGTTGAGGACGGGGTGTACGCCTACAACCGGATGCCGTTTGGGTTGTGCAATGCGCCAGTCACGTTCCAAAGGATAATACTCCACATTTTTGATAGAATGTGTGTAGGTAATTTTAAAGCTTTCCTCAATGACTGGTCAATTTATAGTGATAAAGAAAAGCATCTGAAAGCTTTAGGTGAGTGCATGGAAAGATGTAGAGCAGCCCGCCTTGCATTAAATCCCAGGAAATGCAGATTTATGGTGCCACAAGGAAAACTGCTAGGACACATTGTGTGTAAGGTTGGATTGAAAACCGATCCTGACAAGGTGAGAGTAATCGTATAGATGGAGGCCCCAGAGAACGTCACTGGTGTGAAGTCCTTCCTCGGGCATGTGGGATACTATTGAAGATTCATCAAAAATTTTGCACAAGTGTCATATCCTCTTGACCTATTTACGAGGAAGGGACAACCCTTCATATGGACCAAGGAACAGGAGAAGGCATTTAACGAATTGAAGGACCGATTGATCAGCTCACCTATACTGCTGTACCTAGACTGGAATAAGGAGTTTTATGTACATGTGGATGCCTCTAACTTTGCCAGTGGAGCAACACTAGCACAAGTGGGAACACAGGGGTTGGACCATCCGATATTCTTTGCCAGTCGGCTACTTTCAAGAGCGGAAAGGAATTACAGTACGACCGAGCGTGAAGCACTAGGAATGGTTTACTTTGTACAGAAGTTCAGGCACTATCTCCTAGCCACACCATTCACCTTTTATGTGGATCATCAAGCCTTGATGTATTTAGTGAACAAGCCAATCATTCAAGGATGAGTGAGCAGGTGGTTGCTATTGCTCCAAGAGTTTACACTTACCATCATCGTACGATCGGGCAAGAGCCATGTGATTGTTGACTAGTTGTCCAGAATCCGGTCGGGCGAACTTGTTGAGGGAGGGGTGAATGAAGATTTTCCAGATGCATACTTATTTCAGATTGCAGTGTTACCCTCGTGGTATGAAAAGATTGGGGAATATTTGTCCACATCCACGTTTCTGAAGGAAATGCCACCAGCGGAAAGGCGAAAGCTCGTCTTGAAAAGTAAGACGTGCCAGTTGATCAATGGCTTGCTTTACAAGATGGGGCCTGATTAGATTCGCCGAAGATGTGTCATAGAAGAAGAGATACCAGGTGTATTAAAGGAGGCACACGAAGGTTTGGCCGATGGTCATATGGGACCAGATGCTACAGCGAGGAAAATTCTTTTGGTAGGTCTGTGGTGGCCGACGATGCACACTGATGCCAGGGAGTGGGTGTTAGGATGCGACACCTGCCAGAGGGTCAAGAAACCATTGAAGTGGGACTTCATGCTGCTGCATCCCTCTCAACCATAGGAGTTGTTCGAACGATGGGGATTGGATTTCATTGGACCACTGAAGGTAAGTCAATTGCATCGGTGCCGATACACTGTGGTTGCTACTGAATATCTCACGAAGTGGGCTGAAGCTAGAGCATTGCCAGACAACACAACGCAGAGTACAACAAGATTTATCTATGAGCAAATAGTGACACGGTACCACATTCCCATTCAGATCACGAGTGATCGTGGAGGGAATTTTGTCAATCATGTGATTAGGTTGATGATGACAGAGTTTTGGATCTTTCACAACCTATCAAGTCCGTACTACCCGCGAGCTAACGGCCAGGCAGAGTCGACAAATAAAGTGCTGGTATCGGTTATTCACAAGTCATGTGGCATGGAAGAAGCTGACTGGGAAGAGAGGTTACCAGCTATCCTGTGGGCATATCGTATGACATACAAGGTAATGATAGGCCACACACCCTTCCAATTAATGGTTGGTCAGGAAGTAGTGATGCCGATGGAGTACATGGTACCCAACTTAAGGATAGCCGTGGAAAATCAGCTGGGTGATATTGAAAGTTTAAAAGAAAGACTATACCAACTTAATAAATTGGATGGGCAAAGGATAATGGCACAATGGGTGATGGAGAACATGCATTGGCGAAGGAAGTATTGGCATAATAAGCACCTCCGGCGAATGACTTTTCGGCCAGGACAGTTAGTTCTAAAATATAATGACCGCAATGAGATTAAGCTGGGGAAATTCAAAGTTCGTTGGTTAGGACTGTTCCGAGTTCACGAAGTCCATGACAATGGCTCTATAAAACTTGAAAATTTAGATGGGCCATCCCTACCATAAATGATCAATGACTCTAAGTTGAAGCAGTATCAGGAAAGAAAGGAGAACGCCATTGCCATCAATATGCTGAGCTATGCTACCAAAGGAGATTGGGTTGTGCAAAAAGAGGATTCACAAGAATATGACTGGGGTTTGGGAGGCCTTGGCTATGCAGCCGAAGGAGTTGGGATGGAGTTAGGCATAGATCAAATCATTGAAGAGAGGCTAGTGCAGAAGAGGGTAGAAGGTATTGTTGTACCCCGGATGCACAAGCACCTGACCAATGCGGTATTCGGGACACCAACACTATGGCGGAGAATGGTGGGACATTGGTGTTACATAGCTCCATATGAAGGTCTCAGGTGCGGATACCTGGCGAAAGGATTAGACAATGAGGCGCAAAAAGAGGAGGAACAACTTGCCCATGAACGCAGTATGTATTAACTTCAGGATATTGATAAGGAAGCAAACGATTAGAACAACGAGCAATGGGAGGCTTACTTTGAACGGACAACGCCCTGTTTAAAGATAGTAATAATGATAGAAGATATGTTCATTTCAAATGTAGATGGATACACTGAAGATGTAATTACACAATTGAGGCGAGAACGAAGGAAAGTACTGAGAATAAGGAAGATAGCGACGAAAGATGGACTTTGGAAAATAATACCCAACCTAGCCGGTCCACCAACTATAAAAGGCGAAGAAGTTACATGGTACCAATGTTACGGTGGATGCTATATCGACAACAGTTTTCAAGGTATTTGTCCTCCTCCATTGCTTGATAAATGGTTTGATATACAGTATATAGAATCATGTTGCGAAGAAGAATGTTATAAGTGGCCCCTGCATATATGCAAATGGCAGTACGCTTTTGAATTGAAGGTTAAGAGAGACGGTGAGGTACGAGGGATTAAAAGGAAAGCTGAAAGGAAGAGAGGAGATGAGAGAGAAAATGGGCGAAAGTGGATAAAACTAAAAATGGAGAATCAAGGACTAAGAAAACAAGTACAAGATAGAAAAAATGGAGAAAATAATCAAAAGCAAGAGAAATCATAGAGAAAGGAAAGAGAAAAGTGGAATTGAAGCATTATAAAGGAGAAGTTAGAAAAAAAAGAAGAGAGAAAAAATACGAATGAAAAATAAAAAGATTGGGAAAATGCACTTAACTAATAAAGTGGGAAATATTAAAAGAATAAGAGGGAGTAGAAAAATAAAAATTATTAAGATGATCAAGAGAAGGAAAGTTAAAGTGGAAACTATTAAAGTGTGGAAGCTTGTAAAAGTGTATGACCCAAGAAGAATGCCAAATCTATAAAAGAAGAGCTGTCATTGTCAGTGTTCAACACTAGAAACATAGACAGAAGCAATCGACAGGGAGGGGTACAAAGGGTTGTACGATTGCAAAGAAGAAGGGAGACGGCCATATCACAAAAGCAGGGCACCGTACGACACAGGGAGGACTCCGTACGCTTGGAGGCCATACGAGTGAAGGCCGTACCAGTACATAAAAGGGCTATACGATTGAAGAGAAGGGTTACTGTATGGCATAAACAAAAGAATACGAAGGCCGTACGCAACACATCAAGAGAATTCGTACGCACAAGAAGAAAGGCCGTACGTTGTGAAAGAAAATCCGTATGCACAAAGTCCGTACACATAGAAGAAGAGAAGGCCGTACGAGTTGTAGAGAAGGCCGTACACCCAGCTAAAGAGGCTATACGCATTGAAGAAGAGGCCGTACGCTATCATAGAGTCGAGGTTGTACGAGCTAGAAAGGAGGCCGTACGCTATCACCAGGAAGAGACCGTATGAGTTGCAGAAGAAGCCGTACGCTTGGCTAGAGCAGAGGCCGTACGAGCTAGGATGAAGGTTGTATGTTGTGTTAAGGAAAATTCGTACGGCATAGTAAGGAGCCCGTACTATCTCACAACTGGAGGAAGAAGTCCATACCATTCATCGGCTAGAGCCTTTTGGCAGAAACAAATAACTGCTGTACCGGAAGTCGTTAAGGTTTTTCACCTATTCAGAAAAGTTATTCTCCGACAATTTCATCCTTACAGGAGCAGAATAATGGATGCCAACACGAGTACGAAAGCAAGGAAAATAAAACTAAAACCCAAGGTGACTGGAGGCAAGTCAGATAAGGGAAAAGCTGATAATGTGACTGCAGATTCGCTGACGAGGGAGAGTCTCACAGGCACAGAGTGCAAGACATGGTGGCAGGAGATGGCACTCGACTATCCCATCAAGCGAGCACTGGCGACAACACAGGTGGATAAGGTGGCACAGTTATTTGAGATGGAGACATCATACAAGACATTATTTCTAGTCTACTGAGAGTATGAGATCCATCTAAACAAAATGACGAGGAAAGCGGATCAAGACATCACCCTTTCTTGTAAAATCCAGGCCAAGGCAGAATCCTTTGAAAAACAACTACAAGAGCTCACTCGCTTGTTGGAGAAAGAGAAGCTGGAAGTGATCGCTCGGGATACAAGCATTCAGGATATGGAGAGGAGGATGAAAGCGCTTGAGGAGGAGATGGGCTGCCAGTTGGCGGAAAAAGACAAGGAACTGGAGAGGGTCAATAAAAATTTGAAGGAGGCAGTGCACCTGGTCAAGACCACTTGAGAGAAAGAAATGAAGGCCTCTCGTCACCTTCAGCAGTGTACAGAGGAGGTGTACCGCCTACGACAGCTGACCACTCTGGCTACCACTTCATCAGTCCCTCAACCACTAGGGACGTCCTCTCAACCCTCTTCCCACTGAAATTTTATGTATTGATCTCCCAGTGTTGTATTTGTCGTCTGGGAAGACGACTTTTTCTGAGGGGGGGATGATGTAATCCGCTAAATAGTTAATTAGCAAATAGAATAAATAAATAATGTTCTGTCAAGGATTTAGTCCTCGGGATTAGTTAGCACTCGGGATTAGTTGGTACTTGTCAGTTGGCGACGGTTGGTGTTCTGAACCAATGCCGGTTAACTATTTATTTTGCTGTGTGGTTCGTAGTCGGGAGTGTTGATATGAAGATGTAATACTGCAAGAACATGAATAAAGACTCCAATGCTTCATATACATCTGTTCTGTGAATGCTTTTACATGCTCAATGATATTGTGTATCTAGTTTACTTCTGTAGCATATTGAATTACCACTAGTGGAGTAAACATAGTGATAACCTCCAACTATCTCAACTTGAGCATCTTTGATATCAATGACAATTTGTTCAATAATCTTGTCCAATGCCTTTGACATCAATGACAGCATTTTCAACAAGACTAATGTTCTTAAGCAAGTTTGGATTTGATTTCTACTCATGATAGGCAAAGTTATTAAGTAGAAATTGATTGGATTTGATAACTATACTTAAGATAGACTAATGTTCTTAAGCAAGTTTGGATTAAAGATGAAATCAAATTAAGGTCATGATTTTTGATTGGGAGATTGGATTTGAAATGGATGATAGTGGATTAAGGATATGGTCCTTGGGTGATGATGGAAGGATTTTGGGTGTAAAGGAGATTGAATCCTTAACCAAATTTTGATGTTCAAATGCTAATTTTTTGATTAAGGATTAGGGATTGGATGCTTGATTGAGAAGATAAATGGATAATGGTTGATTGAATTTGGATGAGGATAGATAGATTAGATTAAGATTTGGTTGGAATGGGAGTAGGTTGATAAGTGGATCAGATTAAGATGATGATGAAGGATGAAGATTAAGGATGATAGCGAAGGATGTGGATTAAGGATGATGATGGATAAAGGATATTAGAACCAAGATTAATGATGAAATTGGATTAAGAATAGGGAATTTGTGATGTGGATTATGGGGGATGATTAGGATAATAATTAGGACTCTAATTGGATTAGACAAATTAATTAAGCTTAGGGTTTTAAATAATGGATTAGGGATGGACAAGATGATTAAGATAGTTGGGATGATGTGGATTAGATGATTGGGTATGATTAGGACAAGATGGATGATTGGAATGATTAGAGGGGGGGGATAGTTAGGATGATTATGGATGATTAGGCTGATTATGGATAATTGGGAAGAATGGGGAAGTTTAAGATGAAAATGGATGCGTAGGATAAGGAGGGATGATTAGAATGAGAATAGGGGATTATGATGGGAAGGTTAAGATAAGGTGATTAAGATGAAAATGTGGTATGATTAGGCTGTGAAGGGATGATTTGGATAGGAGGAATTGGTTGGGGTGAGGTGGAAGTTTTGCTTGCTTGGCTAGGAGATAGAATTAAAAGCACACAAATAAACAAAGTGGTTAGGAGGAATTTAGGAGATAGGCATTCACTGGTTAAGCACAAGAAGACACACCAAACTCTTGCACAAGCCTAAATTATTCAAGTGGGATTATAACTTAGCGTAGGCCCACCACCCGGGGGGGTTAATACTCCTTGATACTTGGGTGAAGCACCCTTTCTGGCAAAGGCGGATAGGTAGACATCCAATGACACAGGGTCGTCAACGGAGGCCATGGGCACACCTTCTCTCTCTCCTTGGGAACTATCTTAGTTCACCCAAAGATGTCTATCTCAACCTAAGGGAGTACATGGTGAGTAATTTTAGGGTACGATCCACATACCTTGCACCACACTAAGCTATGGCCGAAAGGTCTTAATCTAGAATACACAAGGCTGCTAGGGAGTCTTCCAAATACCTCAAGGGTACATGAGGCCAAAATCCAAAGATGAAAGGGGATAATGCCAAATAGTCGGGAGGAGAGGGTAACCCACTCTCCACCTTCACTTCTCCAAGGTATGATGTTCTTGGAGGCTTAGCCCAGATTGACAAGATTCCACTTCGAAGAGAAGTGTTTTGATTCGCCTCCCGCTTTTATACTCTGCCAAAACTTTGGAATTGAGGTCGCCCCCTAGTGTAATGAAATCCCTAGGCAGACCCTCTAAAATGAATGATCCAAGTGTTTTTGGTCACCCAAGATCGCACAAAGCACAAGGGGAGAGCATACACATGTTGGGTTCCTTGGGATAAAAAGAAGAGAAAAAGAGTAAGTGATGTTTTCAATCTTCAAGATCCCACTAGGTGCGAGGAGAGCATACACACCACTCACTCAAAGACACATCAAACAAAGTTCATTAACCTTAAGAAAATGAAATGTGCCTAGAATATTGGAAAAAAGAAAGCCTTGGACAAGTGAATCTGCAAGAAATATGTTAGTAGTTTGATGATTCTTGCCTTTGACAAGCTATTTCAAGCTGCATCACAAAGGGTTAGATTATAAAATGATTACATAAAATAAATGTTAGCATGAAGATAACCATAGAAATTTGGAACCCCTTTTAATTTTTTTTCGCAATGGGGGGTTGGTATGCTTAGCCCAACAATAGGGGGGTGCAGGGGAACAGACACGATCCCCTGCTGATGGGGGTTTGGGGGTGAAAATAAATTTTTTGTATAAGAAAAAAGATAAGATTTGATGATTTTGTCTTAAAAAAGCATTAAACCCCTGCACCAAGCATTAGTAACTCAAGAGCAGAGGTTAGATAAAGAAAACAACTAAGAAAACCCTTCAAAAATGCAATCTGAAATAGAGGCGCAACTTTATGCATAGAGCTATGCTTTTGTTGAGATAGAGGCACCACTTTGTGAGACAGAGGTGCAACTTTACAGATAGGAGCAAAAAAACAGGTTTTAGAGCTCAAGAAACAATGTTTTTCATTAACCCAATTCAAGAAACAACTTGACAATGCATGTAATGACTCAAAATTGAAAGTTAGATGCAAAAAATAGCTCAAAAACCCTAACAGATGCACATTGAAACATAGGCGCAACTTTACACAGAAAGCTGCACTACTGTTAAAACAGGAGCGCCATTCTGTAAAACAGAGGCGTAGCTTCACATACAGCCAAAAAACAACTATTGGGGTTCAAAAAATTGGGTTTTTCACCAACTCACCTAAGGAAACAAGTAGATGAGCCTGCAAAAGACCTGAAAACATGAATATCTTGCCAAAATATGTCCAGATTGTATGGTTAGAAGATCTCAAAATGACAAAAACCCTAGGTGACCTAGAAACTTTGCAAGAAACCCTAGCTGTGAAAACCCTAAAAAGGCCTAGTTTAAGCATGAAAGTGATGATTCCTCTTGCAAAATAGAGTGTTAGAATGATAATACCCTACAAAACAAGCCTTGAGAAGTTAAACCAATGCTAAATCTAGGTCAAAACCATAAAAAAGTGGTAGAAAAACACAAGCACAGTTCTGGGTTGCACAAGCACCACAACATAGGGGCAGCTTTGTGAGGCAGCTACAGAGGCACAACTTTACGCACAAAGCTGTACTTTTGTTAAACCAAAGGCGCCTTCTTGTGTAATAGAGGCACACGAAAATGACACCTGCTTCACAAAAACTCCATAAAATGTTAGAAAAAGGGGGGTAACCCATAGGCGTGCCAAAATGAAGAAGAAAAAAGATAATATGAAGGAAAATAGATGAAATGCATAAGGAAATAAATATAAAGATGTTATACCTTCATTGCTCTCCTCCTCATGGATTGATCTCACAAGATGCACCCTAGTCTTGTAGATTTACTCAAGTGTTGATAATGGATGTGGTTGCTCAATTTTTGGGCAGCATGATGGTAGGATAGAGATGGATTCAATGGATATTTGGGCAGCATAAGGGTAAGGTGAATGTGGATGTCATGAATGAGAGGCAAGGCCTCATTATATAGAATTTTGATGAGAAGAACCAAGGGCTAGGATTGATTAGTTGATGGAGGGCTAGGATGAAAAGAGAGATAGGGTTTGGATCAAGGTTGAGTGGAGTATTAGCCTTGTGACAAGTGTCACAAGAGGGAAGGGGGTGAAAGAGGGAGGTGTTTGGAAAGAGTTAGTGGGGGTAGGTGAGATCTCACACGTGTGAGAAGAGGTGAGAGGCTTAGGACAGAGAGGTGAAGGGAATTTAAAATTAGGAAATAATGGTAATGAGGATTAGGGATGAGGGTTAGATCAATTAATTGGGGATTAATTGATTTAATACGTTAGGTTGAGTTAATAAACCAAGGGTTTATTAACTTGGGTGGAATTAAATGTTGGAGAATGGGTTGATGAAGGTTAAGAAGAGAATAAGGTTAATTAATTAAAGATTAATTAACTTAGGTGGGATTATGGGATTTTAGAGGATTGTGGGAAAAAAGGTTAGTAGATTTATTTAATTAAAGGTGGTGGATAAAGGTGATATTATTTTAGGTGTCTACAATATATGCTCGTAGATGAACTATCTAGAGAAAAAAGTCACTAGAAAGAGCTACGTACCCACATTCAATAGTTCACATCAAACATAGAGTGAAAAATAAAACTATATATATATAGAAAGAGCTATGTACCCACATTCAACACTTCACATCAAACATAGAGTTATATATATATATATATATATATATATTTGATGTGAACTGTTAAATGTGGGTACGTAGCTCTTTCTAGTGCCTTTTTTTTTCCAGATAGTTCATCTACGAGTATTACCTACAAAGAGAAGCATTGACTCAATAAGTACTTAGTCACATTGACCAAGCCTTGTTTACTATTAAAAATTCTAATCTTATTCCTAATTGAGTACTTAGTCTCTTTGACTAAGGTTTGTTTATCATATTATACTTCTAATTAAGTAGTGTTTTCCTCAAAATTTCAATATAGATTAAATTATCAATAGTTTATTTCTTAAAACTTATGCCTATTGACTAAATTTTTCTTAGATTTTATATCTCAATAAAAATATAAAAATTAATTAAAATTTATTTAATTAATGTATAATGTTAGACTAACATTAGTTATTCGAGGAAGAATTCCTGTTTCTCAGATTTATTATCAAGATGATTTCTTCTTACTCCCCAATGATTCATAGGAAGGATGTCAAAGATGTTGCATCTATGTTAGGCAATATATGTAATAGTTTAAAAGTTAAAACACAATGTTACTCATAAATGTGAAGTAGAGACATTGTTAATACTGAGTATTGCGAATAGTTTCAGTTTTCAATCTTGTTTAATGTTTATTAAAATATAAAAACTAATGTTATTTATTTTAGCATAATAAAATAAATTAAAATTACATACTCAACTTCAAACATGAAAATAAACATTTTACTAGAATTGTATGTAAAATTTAAAAGATTTAAAACAAACTAAAATTTAAAACAACTACTAAAAGTAAAATACTTAATTTGAAATTGCATTTAAAATTTTTAAAGTTTTAAAGCAAAACTAATAAATTAATAAAAATATAAATTCTAACAACCATTTGGATTTACAAAATGAATAGTTGTACGGAAGAATATAAGTACTTTAAGAAAGAAACTTATCTTAAAATTTCAAAAGCTAATTTATAAATGCTAACACTAAAATTTTGAAAAGCTAATTTATATTTAATACTTTATTAAAAAAAAACACTTATAAACATTTAAATCTAACATTTAGTTACAATAAAAACTTAAATTAAAATTAAACTAATTATATTGCATGGATTTATATATAATACTTTATTAAAAAAATTGCATAATGAATAAATTAAATAGCAAAAATTAAGAACATAATGATTAATATTAAGAAGATAATATAAACATAAATAAAGTTCTTTTAATTAATCTAAAAATTAAAAATAAAATAACTAAGTCATTAAATTTAAATAAAAGAACACATAAAATTTTAATTCATTTGCAATTTTTTTTAAAATAACTATATTTAGCATTAATTTGTATCATAACTCAAAAACATTATCTAATATTTAGTTTAAATAAGATTTATTTTTATTTTAGTTTATTTTAAACTTAGTCTTAGTTCATTTTATTTATTTAATCTAAATAATGAACATAATGTTAATATTATAAAAAAATTATATTTCAAATTTAAATCAAGATGAAAAGAGTTAATATTATCCATTTTTCACTTAAGTAATACATTTAATGTTAGTTTTATCTAATCAAATTTTTATTTAAAAATTTATTAAATATAACTGTTGAAGGAAAGGATCATGACAGGTCATTGGATTTGAGTCCATACTCCAACGATGTCTCACTTTCTTCCTCCAGATCATTCTTATATGATTTTTCACCTTACCACACAGCTTTTTCTTCTCTTCTCCCAAAAGACCCTCTTCCAGCCAAGTATCATCTCAGAACAAAATCTGTGATCCATTTTCACAGATCACTTCAGCCAAATGTTGATCAACTCTTTGTTTGATATCACACATTCCATGCTGCAGATCCACAGGGGGGAAAGGGTCTTGGCTAAAGATACTGTTTGGAGATGGAGACTCCAAGTTATTAGCTTTGATAATTATGCTCTAAAGCATATCATTTTCACTCGTAATTTCCACAGCAATTTAGCAATAAGGGCTAAATTCAGCTGTTTTACATCTCCTATTCCCTTACAAACCTTGCTCTTTTGATCTGCTCATCTTTTTCCTAGACTCTAAAGGGATTTCCACCCCCCACCTTCTTTACCATTTGAAAGAAAGATTATTTGATTTTGGTATGCTAGTTTCAAATTCTTTTCTGGGCTATAAACATTGACATCAGATAAATAGGAACCGCTTGTAAGGAGGCTTATGTAAGCTGGATCCTATCTGCCAAGGTTAAATTGTCGCCTTTCCATTTTGAAAGCTCTACTTGTACTCTGCCTACCATTGGGGTCCAAAAATTCAAATTAATTCTCCAAACAACATTCCTGCTTTTTCCATTTCTTTGAGGGACTGTAGCCATTCATGTGCTATTGATATTCGATCCATGATGACACAATGATTTCTACAGAAAACCTTTTAATCTATTAGTGATGATCTTTGTCATGATTTTATGACTAGTAATAAGCTAAGTAGCTGAATTGTTAAGGTTTCTAGAATGACTCCGGGTACGAATCATACTAGGTATGGGTATGGAAATGGAATCCCTGTGGATTCGCACAGGGTACAGTTTTTGCATGTCGGAATTGATTCAGGGATTTTCTTGACGATTCCAGGGGATTCTGGCGCTCGTGGCGATTCCAGTGTGATTCCAGTATTTGCTTCAGTATTGTTATGCAGTATTTGCCGACGTATGTTAAGTCAAAACTATACATAGATTGATTCCCTGTCTCTTAGTGCCAAGGTTCAGATTTTATCTTTTCTAGCCTTTGTAGAGCAAGATTTTCCATGAAACTGTAATTTTGAGCTGATGTAACTCTCTTTTTATCGGGTGTAATATAAGATGCAATTCTTCAGTAACAAAAAAAAGTAACTTTTGCTTGAAGGCATTGAGGCTTCCTTCTAGCTCTCCTTGATTGGAATTGCACCTTGTTTCTCAAGGGGCTATAGGCTTGTATCTCACAAAAGAAAATCGCCACATCTGAAAGGCAGAACCAATCAAGTGGACTCATGATTGATTGATGTGAGCCCTTAGTCTATCATATGGATAATGCTGAAGATAATCAGTAGTTAAAGTCATAATTTGACCTTGCTCATTTCCTTTAGACCTTAAAGATAAGGATAATAAGGTTGATGTCACTACCTATATTGCAATTGTGTGTTGATGTGTAGCCGCGGGCCTCATACTTCCAGTGGCGATAAGCAATAAATTCATATAGCCGTTGGCTATTCTTTTATTTATTGGAGTTGATTTATTTACAATGTAATTTATATTATTGTCAAGGCCGACATCATCTAAAAGATCGCCATCTTTTGTTAAGTCACACCCTTTCATTTGAGGCTGACTTTGTATCTTTAAGGGACGCGTTTATTGGAGACCTCCTCATCAATTTATATATAATAGAGGTGCTGTTCATTCATTCTATCATTTAGTTTATTCCATTCAAGAGATAAGTGCAAATTCATCTACAACAGGAGTTCGATATTGGAGTTCAATATTATAGAGATCGATATCATTCAAGAAGTTCGATATTATTGTTGAGATTGCATCAAGTGTGGTGCTGATTGATTCGGCCTCGTACTTGGCCTCATTGTAAAAGCGAATTGCTTTCCATTATTCAATATATAAGAGATATATTGTTGTTGGGGTTTTCTCCCTCAAGTTGGAGGGCTTTCCCAGGGTATATGCTGTGTCAAATTATTTAAAATTGTTCTAAATCTGCTTATTTAATTTCTGATCCTAAAACTAACATGGTATCAGAGCGGGTTTAAGCAAGATCGTGATCAGATTTATATAAGTGGCATTACCTTTCTCCATTATTCTCACCTTTGTGTGTCTATCTCAACTACGAAAATGGTGAACGGTCTCAAGGTTGAAGATAGATTCGATGGTGCCTCTAACTTCACCTCTTGGAAGTTTAGAGTTCTCATTGCATTGGAAGAAAATGACATTCTCGAGTTTGTGGAGAAAGAGGTAACCGAACCTTCCGATGAGATTGAGTAGATACAATGGAGGAAGAATGGCACAAAGGCCAAGAAGATATTGATTGATTCTGTGAAGGATCACCTTGTGCCTATTATCTCCAAGTTGAAGACAGCTAGAGAGATGTTCAAGACCTTGGAGGGACTATATGAGATCAATAATACAAGTAGAGCTCTTGCATTGAGGCAACAACTTCATCACATCAAGATGGCGAAAGGAGATTCAGTCATCTCCTTCATGAAGATCACTAAGTTGAGAGATTAGCTTTGTGCCATTGGTAATATGGTTGATGATAAAGATTTAGTCATGTTGGCACTCAACGGTCTTCCTCAATCTTGGGAGCCATTTATCCAAGGTATCAGTTGAAGATCGAAGCTACCAAAGTTTGATCGCCTTAGAGCAGATTGTATTCAAGAGGAATCAAGATTGGCAGCAAGAGGTAATGGTCAAAGTTCTAACAATGAAGCCAATCATGTGCCTGCTGCTCAAACATCGAAGAGGAAAGGAAGAGAAGGAAGGAAAGGAAATTTCAAGAGGAATAGAGATAAAAGATCGAATGTTGCTCCTGAGTCTAAGAAGAAGAAAGATCTCTCCCATAGACAGTGCTTCAGATGTGACAAGTTTGGTCACTATGCGAGAGATTGTGCAACAAGACCAAAGCAACATGCCTCTACTATGGACGTGGGTGATGTCTCTCCTCAAAAGGACTCATGAGATAATTCAAGTGGATTTCTATTTATCTCAGCTCTATCAAGCAATGTTCCAACTGATAGCAGCACATGGTTTATTGATAGTGGCGCTTCTTGACACATTACCGGATTTAGAGAGCATCTTTTAGATTTGGTGGAGAGAGATACGAACATTCAAGTAATAATTGGAGATGATGCATGCTATTTAGTGAAATGTGTTGGAGCCTCCTTTGTTCACCTAGATTTCTGCATCTCTCTTCATTTGAGCGATGTGTTGTTCATACTAGGTATCAAGAGGAACCTTGTATCAATTTCAGGTTTGGAGGACAAAGGATATCAAGTTGCATTTTCCAAGGGAAAAGTTCTTGTTTGGCCAAAGAACTCTAGCATCAAGAGAGCCTGAGTGATTGGTGTTCGGCAAGAGAGTCTTTATAGGCTTTCCACTCGTCCAATGCAGGCATTGTTGCATGATTCCACCAGTTCAAGTGAGCTTTGGCATAGAAGACTTGCTCACCTCCATTTCAGAGCTCTTCCATCCTTGGAGAAGATGGTCACTGGCCTTCCAAGACTCAATCAGAAGCATGATGGTACTTGCTGAGGATGCGCATTGGGTAAGAATACTAAAGGTCCTTTTCATAGTAGTGAAAGTAGATCAAAATGTATTCTAGATCTTGTTCATTATGATTTGTGTGGTCCAATGTCTGTTGCATCCTTGAGTGGTTTTTTTGTGTTGTGTAATTTTCATTGATGACTACTCTAGAAAGACTTGGATTTATTTCTTAAAGTCTAAGGAATTTGAAGAAGTACTTGAGAAATTCAAAGAGTTTAAGGCTCAAGTAGAGAATTTATCTGGGAAGAGGATCAAAGTTCTAAGATCTAATAATGGAGGAGAATACATCTCTGGAGGATTTCGTAATTTTTGTATTGAGGCAGGGATTAAGAGGGAGTTTTGTGTCCCTTACAATCCACAACAAAATGGTGTTGCAGAAGGGAAGAACAAATCCATCGCTGTTGCAGCTAAAGCTATGATCCATGATCAAGACTTGCAAACCTTCCTTTGGGCAGAAGCATCTAGAACTGCAGTGTATGTTCAGAATTGGAGCCCTCATCGTATTTTGGAGAATATGACTCCTGAAGAAGTCTTCACAGTCGTGAAGCTTGAGGTTAGTCATTTGAGAATCTTTGGTTGTCCTGTTTGCATCCATGTACCTAAAGATAAGAGATCTAAATTACAACCATATGGCAAGAAAAGAATATTTGTGGGTTACAGTGAATCTTCAAAAGCCTACAAGATTTACATTCTAGGTCAGAAACAGATAGAGATCAGCAGGGATGTCACTTTTGAAGAAGATGTTTCATTCAAAAGATCTAAAGGTTCATACATAGAGATAGATAATGAAGATCAGGAGACTCCTCAGGACATGGACGTTGATCATTCTCCCAAGATTCAGAGGGAGTCTATTGAACTAGAAGAGGATGGTGATCCAATTGAGCCTTTGGAACCAACTGATGGGCCAAGAGATATTGTCATAGGTTGAAAGAGACCACTATGGGCTAGGCAAACAATGCAGGAGGCAGAAAAGTTTGTAGCTCCTAGAGGAACATTCAAAGAAAGCAAAAGATCACAGAAGTTTCCAAGCTATGTTGCATTAATGAGTCATATTGTTGAATCTGAGCCTTCCAGTGTTGAGGAAGCATCAAGTCAACAAGTATGGAGAGATGCTATGGTTGAAGAATATCTATCTATCATCAAGAATGATATTTGGGATATTGTACCAAGACCTGAAGGGAAATCAGTTGTATCTTCTAAATGGCTTTTCAAGATCAAGCATGCGGTTGATGGAAGCATTGAGAAATACAAAGCTAGATTTGTGGCTAGAGGATTCTCTCAGAAAGAGGGAATAGATTATGAAGAAACCCTTTGCTCTAGTTGCTCGTTATACATCCATCAGGACCATTATTGCTATTGCAGCAGCTAAGGGATGGAAGCTACATCAGATGGACGTGAAGACAACATTCCTTAATGGCGTGATTGAAGAAGAGGTTGTAAGAGTCCAGGTGACTCTCTGCCCAAACCCTAACTGTAAATGCTGTGTTTTTGCAAGTTTTGTGTGTTTTGTATTTTTTTGAGGTTTTTTTAATAATAAACAAGAAGCTGCAATTTGCCTTATAAAATGCTCAAAAAAATTCATAAAAATTCCTAATGCAATTGAAATGCTTGGAAAATACTCAGAACATATAGGCGCACCAATTTATTGAGTTTCCAGAGCTTTTACAATATCAAAATTTGAACATATGAATAAAATACTAATTTATTTCGAAGGAACCTGATTTCTCTTGCAGCCCCCTGAAATAATGAAAGAAATTAATATAGCTGACTCCAGATCACAGATCTCCAAGCTCAGAACGAAGAGAAACCTCCAGGAAACCAAGGCGCACTAGATCCCACTGTTATCAACTAAAGACTGAAGGCGTTTTTCTTCTGAGTAAGAAGTACGGCCTACTGGTACAGATTTGTACGACCCAACTGCTGTCATAAATATGGTACGGCTTTATTGGAAATGGTGCCAGATCTCTGTGAAAAGAACTCTGTGAAGTCGCCTCAAACCACTGATGATTAATCTCTGTAAAACTCTGCCTGAATCGATCAATAAGCTCAAACTGTAACCTCTGTGTGAAGTCACCGAGTAGACAAGCTTCAACTGGTATTGCACAGTCTCAGTATGCCAGATTCTGAAGAGGTATCGTTCTCCAAAATCGTTCATCTGCTGAAACCCTAGGTTTTGCAAACTTCAATGCTTAGAGCAAATAGAAGACAAATTGAATAATCAAATCATAAGAGTTCGATTTGTCTTTTCCTGTGAATATATAGTTTCCTTCAAAAATTCGACCCAATGACTCTTTTTAATAATCATTTAATTAAATGATTAAATCCGCCCTTTAGACTTAGGAAAAATATATTAAATAATTGGTGCCATCATTAAATGAATAATTACTTATTCATTATATAAAATTCACTTTATTATAAAGTATAATAAATACTTTATAATACGCCCTTTTAATAAATATTTAAATAATTAATAAAGTGACTTTAATATAAAGTCAAAATCATTAATTATTTAATAAACCATTAAATACTCCGTTATTTCTCCATCTGACCAACACACTGACGAACTGGGTCGAATCTGAGCTAAATAGCTGAACCAGGTGCCCTACCCAAAATAGCAGCTTCCGCCTGTTCGACTTTCTAAAAATAGCAAGTCTCTGAAAAACCACTCTGAAGGATTCTGCGAAGGCCCAACCTGAAACAACTGCAAAAATGAAGCTCTTGAACACCGGGTAACTGCCCCAATTGATCCTCTACACATATCTGTCAGCCTACGAGGATCAGAATGATAGGCTCACTCCTCGACAAACAATGTCAGCTAAAACGGGGACATTACAGTCCCCCCTCCCTGAAATTGCTTGTCCTCAAGCAATCTCTGCAAATACGGACGCACCGCACCACCTGGATCCCAAAGATAGTGTCAGACAATGTTCCTGTTAGCCACAACTGTCTCCTGTAACTCCCATAACTGATCAACTAGAATAGAATACCATTCCCTATCAACCTCAGTGCGGTCCGTCATAGGATCAAGAAACTCAGAAGGAGGCAAGTTAAATTGCAAGCAACACTTACTCCCTAAAACTGCACGAGATATACTGTCATCCAACATATCAAGCACGTGCATACTAGAACTGTGCACCTGAAACAAATTGTGTACATGCGGGTCAATCAGGAAACCATATGCACTCTGCACCATATACACACTGTGAAACTCCTCTGTGAGCTGAGTCTGAAATCCCAGTGCACAAGTAAGATCCCAAACGCTATCAACACTCTTCTCAAGACCAGGATCAGTAGAGTGACCAACATCAAACTCAAAGAGTGGATTGTCGTATGAAGATATAACATCCGTCTCGAACAGTGGATTGGTCACAAACTGAACCAAACCACTAGGCTGATCCCAATCAACCGCCTCTGAACCCCCGGGGTACTGAGCATAACCATGCCCGGTTTGAACAAAATCTTCCTCTACCTTCTCGCTCTTCCCACTAACGAGAGAGATAGAACAAAGGCTGCCATCTGTAATTCCCCTCAACACATATTTCTTGCCCTGTACCTCAAATCTCATCTCCATTTTAGGCAAGTTGAGGGTGAACGCACTAATGTCCTGAAGCCATCTCATACCCAACACTAAATCCATCCCACCTAGGTTGACTACATAAAAGTCTGCCTGCAACTCATAATTATTCAGCATGAGGGTGAGATTACAAATTCGTCGGGTGCAAGTGAGTGTATATCCATCTGCCACCCGAACTCCGAATCCAGCGAAGTCCTCTGTCTGGAGCCTGCATCTGTTGACGAAGCTCTCATCAATGAAATTGTGTGTGGCTCCGGTGTCAAGCATAGCAATACATCGCTGTCCATCCACTAATCCCCTAAACCTAAATGAATCATCCCGTACACTAGCAGATAATACCAACGGGGACAGGTTGGCATCGGGCCCAAACTCCGTAGAGGCATTCCCGGCCTCTGCATGTTCTGAAACAACCTGCTGGTCTGAATCCTCATACTCGACATCTTCATAGTAAACCCACATAGCGCGGTTGGCTCTGCCCTTCGGTCTCAAAGGACAATCATGCTCCTTGCTGTAGGGTTCTTTGCACCAATAACAAAGTTGTTTCCTTCTCAATTCATCACGAGTTGCATCATCAATTCTTGCAGCTGTTTTTCTTTTTGGTTCTGCAACTGGTGTATGACTCTCCTCAACAGGCAAGTTGTTTGTTTTAGGCTGAAATTGTTTCTTCGGAGCAGCAAGCTCCATACTCCTTGCCTTCCGCATCGCCTCCTGAAGAGTAGGAGGATCGAATGCCTTGACCCAACCTCTCATCGGTTCCATCAAACCCTCGACGAAGAGAATAACAAGTCTCCTCTCTGAAATTCCTATCACCATGACTGCAACTCTCTGAAATTCACCGATGTAAGCATCCAAACTGCCTATCTGTCTAAGCTGAGCTAGCTCCCTGAAATAGAGTTCTGGATCCTTCTTGTCAAAACGCTCTATGAGCCTGCTAGTGAACTCCTGGTAGGTAGTAACTGCATGATGGCCAAGTGTATACATGCCATGATGCCACCAATCATGCGCCAGCCCATCAAGATGCAAAGTAGCAAACTTAATGGCCTCGTCCTCCTGCATAGGTCTCAGTGATAGATAGTTGTTCAATTTCTGGACCCAAGACCTCGCTGACGTCTTATCAGAACCATCAAAGTATGGCAAGGTGATCTTGCTGACTGCATACTGCAGATCCCTGCTCACCTGTGGCTGTGGGTGCTGATGCTGAGGAGCTCTACGGTTAAATCTGCCTCCTCCTCTAGGTTTATGAACATCCATAAACTCATGAAACGATAATGCCTGCTTGATCTCAGGTGCCAATGATAGGTACTCATCGTGAAACCTAGTCACATCTGCTACTGACATGCCATTATGTGACTGAAACTCCTGATGTTGCCCCTGTTGCTTTGCCCCCGGAGTCGGAGGTGGGGTCTCTCTGGGTAAGAATGTAGGCTGTCCAGGCCTACGCTCCTGATAGATCGGTGACAGTTGTCGTGGTGCCGATGCCAGAGGCTGATCCACTCCTGCAGTCCTGCTAGACTGTCCGATCTGGATATAGTGCAGCTGGGATGGAGTATACTGCCTAATAGTGCCCATCAACTGGGACATCATGTCCATCATGTTATCGTGCCTACGTCTGAACTCTTCATCAGTAATGTCGCCTTCTGCATGTGCTTTCCTTGAATCCCTACGTGTCTCTGCAGGAATCTCACGGTCTGCCATTAGGGTTGCAACACTGTTCTCACTGCTGTTGGAGCTAGATCTGTGAATGCCCAATACTCCTGACACTATCTCACCTTCAGGAATCGGTGGACCTGTCCAATCCTCGACTCTGCCTGTCCCTACACCCTTAGTATAGTGAATGATATCTCTGCTCATGAAAAAGCAACCAAAAAGCACACTGTATTCTGAAAAAGCAACTGAAAAAGCACAGGATGGCAGGAAATCTGTGCTCTGATACCACTGTAAGAGTCCAGGTGACTCTCTGCCCAAACCCTAACTGTAAATGCTGTGTTTTTGCAAGTTTTGTGTGTTTTGTATTTTTTTGAGGTTTTTTTGATAATAAACAAGAAGCTGCGATTTGCCTTATAAAATGCTCAAAAAAATTCATAAAAATTCCTAATGCAATGAAAATGCTTGGAAAATACTCAAAACATATAGGCGCACCAATTTATTGAGTTTCCAGAGCTTTTACAATATCAAAATTTGAACATATAAATAAAATACTAATTTATTTCGAAGGAACCTGATTTCTCTTGCAGCCGCCTGAAATAATGAAAGAAATTAATATAGCTGACTCCAGATCACAGATCTCCAAGCTCAGAACGAAGAGAAACCTCCAAGAAACCAAGGCGCACTAGATCCCACTGTTATCAACTGAAGACTGAAGACGTTTTTCTTCTGAGTAAGAAGTACGGCCTGCTGGTACAGATTTGTACGGCCCAGCTGCTGTCATAAATATGGTACGGCTTTATTGGAAATGGTGCCAGATCTCTGTGAAAAGAACTCTGTGAAGTCGCCTCAAACCACTGATGATTAATCTCTATAAAACTCTGCCTGAATCGATCAATAAGTTCAAACTGTAACCTCTGTGTGAAGTCACCGAGTAGACAAGCTTCAACTAGTATTGCACAGTCTTAGTATGCCAGATTCTGAAGAGGTATCGTTCTCCAAAATCGTTCGTCTGCTGAAACCCTAGGTTTTGCAAACTTCAATGCTCAGAGCAAATAGAAGACAAATTGAATAATCAAATCATAAGAGTTCGATTTGTCTTTTCCTGTGAATATATAGTTTCCTTCAAAAATTCGACCCAATGACTCTTTTTAATAATCATTTAATTAAATGATTAAATCCGCCCTTTAGACTTAGGAAAAATATATTAAATAATTGGCGCCATCATTAAATGAATAATTACTTATTCATTATATAAAATTTTCACTTTATTATAAAGTATAATAAATACTTTATAATACGCCCTTTTAATAAATATTTAAATAATTAATAAAGTGACTTTAATATAAAGTCAAAATCATTAATTATTTAATAAACCATTAAATACTCCGTTATTTCTCCATCTGACCAACACACTGACGAATTGGGTCGAATCTGAGCTAAATAGCTGAACCAGGTGCCCTACCCAAAATAGCAGCTTCCGCCTGTCCGACTTTCTAAAAATAGCAAGTCTCTGAAAAACTACTCTAAAGGATTCTGTGAAGGCCTAACCTGAAACAACTGCAAAAATGAAGCTCTTGAACACCAGGTAACTGCCCCAATTGATCCTCTACACATATCTGTCAGCCTACGAGGATCAGAATGATAGGTTCACTCCTTGACAAACAATGTCAGCTAAAACGGGGACATTACAGAGGTATACATTGAGCAACCTAATGGCTTTGAGATTCATGGGAAGGAGTCTCATGTCTATAAATTGAAGAAGGCTTTGTATGGCCTTAAGCAGGCTCCTCGTGCTTGGTATGAGAGGATTGATTGATACTTGACGAGCTTGGGCTTTTCCAAGAATGATGCTGATTCAAATCTTTAATTCAAGGTAGTTGATGGTGAGGCATTAATCTTGGTTCTTTATGTTGATGATCTATTTCTTATTGGAGCAGAATATCTCATTATCAATTGCAAGGAGTTAGCTTCTGAATTTGAAATGAAGGATCTTGGATATATGCATTACTTCTGAAGGTTGGAAGTATGGCAAAGACCCAATGAGATTATTTTGAGTCAAGGGAAGTATACTATAGACATCTTAAAGAGATTTGGTATGATGGATTGCAAATCCATGACTACACTAATGGAAACCAACTTGAAGAGGTTAAGTGAGTCTGCAGCTAGTTCAGATTTGGTGGATCCCACTATGTATAGGCAGTTGATTGGATCGTTGATGTATTCGGTCAATAGTAGACCAAATATTTGCTATGCAGTGAGTGCACTTAGTTCATGTGTGAACCAAGGCAAATACACCTAGTTGCAACTAAGCATATCTTGAGATACTTGTGTGGCATAGTTGGATATGGCTTGAGCTATACTTCCAATGTAGATCTACAGTTGCAAGGTTATTCTAATTGTTATTGGGCAGGGAGTGTAGTTGACCAGAAGAGCACCTCTGGATGTTGCTTTAGCTTGCGGTCTGCGATGATTTCTTGGTGTAGCAGGAAGTAGTCTTCAGTAGCACTAAGCACTGTAGAGGTAGAATACATTGCAGCATGTGTAGCAGCTCGAGAAGTAGTGTGGCTTCAGAAGCTCTTTGCAGGATTGTTTGGACAGTCATTGGAGCCAATTGTTATTCATTGTGATAGTCAAAACTATGTGAAGCTTTTTGTCACTCCAGTGTTTCATGACAAAACAAAACATGTTGAGATCAAATACCACTACATTAGAGATATGGTATTGAGGAAAGGTATTCAGTTGAGATATATTTGCATTGATGAGCAGATGGTTGATATTCTCACCAAGCCTCTCTCCAGAGTGAAGTTTGTGCATTTTCGAGACAAGCTTGGAGTTGTGGAGAATGAATCCCTTGCTAAGAGGGAGACTCAGCATCGGTGATCTCTTGTGATTTGCTTTAATGCATCTTTCTTTGTGATAGAGAAATTTGAGGTGTAAGCCCTTGTTAATGCATCTTTCTCTGTGATAGAGAAATTTGAGGTGAAAGCCCTTGTTCCACCCTTTGGGAGTAGCCATGGTGGATGCCATGTGACTCCATGACAACATCACGTTGAGAGACTCCGTGATGATTCCCTTGTACTTGTGTTTATCCACCCTCTGGGAGTAGCCATGGTGGACGTCATGTTGATGACTCCATGAGGACATCATGTTGAGTGACTCCGTGATGGGCACTTGTGCACATGTTTCTTTCCATACATGGGAGTAGCCATGGTGGATGATATCACGTTGAGTGACTTTGTGATGAGCTCTTTTCCACAAATGGGTGCAGCCATTGTGGGTGTCATGTTGAGAGACTCCATGTCTTGGATATCTAGAAGTATTCCTCCCTAGCTAAGAGGGAGTGTTGATGTGTAGCCGTGGGCCTCATACTTCCAGGGCGATAAGCTATAAATTCATATAGCCGTTGGCTATTGATTTATTTATTGGAGTCAATTTATTTACAATTTAATTTATATTATTGTCAAGGCCGACATCATCTAAAAGATTGCCATCTTTTGTTACACCCTTTAATTTGAGGCTGACTTTGTATCTCAAAGGGACATGTTTATTGGAGACCTCCTCATCGATTTGTATATAATAGAGGTGTTGTTCATTCATTCTATCATTTAGTTTATTCCATTGAAGAGATAAGTGCGAATTCATCTACAACAGGAGTTCAATATTATAGAGATCGATATCATTCAAGAAGTTCGATATTATTGTTGAGATTGCATCAAGTGTGGTGCTGATTGATTCGGCCTCGTACTTGGCCTCATTGTAAAAGCGAATTGCTTTCCATTATTCAATATATAAGAGATATATTGTTGCTAGGTTTTTTCTCCCTCAAGTTGGAGGATTTTCCCAGGGTATATGTTGTGTCAAATTATTTAAAATTGTTCTATATCTGCTTATTTAATTTCTGATCCTAAAACTAACATGATGATCTATGCACGTAACTCAAAATAATGCACATGCATCATCATATTATGTAGCATCTAGTAATTAGATTCTTCAACTAGCATTGTAGAAATAGTGTTCCACGGGGACGTGTCCCCCCGGGAAAACCATCCATTTCCGAGACGGGGAGACGCCTAGGAAACATCCCTCCGCTGTCCCACCGTTGTCTCCATGTCCCCCCGCCGTGCCCCCAAAGTCCCCCCTTGGAGGGAGACGTTTCCCATGGGAGACTCCAGGGAAACTTCTGGGAGACTTCTAGGAGACTCCAAGGAAACTTCTGGGAGACTCCAGGGAAACTTCTGGGAGACTTCTAGACGTCCCCTCCACCCAAGGAAACTCCAAGACGCCCCCCCAAAAATGCATTGATTTTAGTCAAAAAATTAAAAAACAAATTAAAGTTCAAGTTTTATGTTTAATTAAATTAATTTTTTAAAATCAATCATTTGACTTTATTGAAGTTTGAAGTTTGAATATTGATGATACAATGATACTTGATTGTAATTATGATTCATGAATCATAATTATGAAATTCAAATTATGAAACATCTAGTTCTTGTTGCATTTTCCAATGTCTATATTTTCATTTTGATTTTCAATGTTCAATGGTTCACTAGTTCAATGAAATGATAAGATATATCATTGCAATGTATTATTATGTTTAAACTTTTAAGTTTTAAGTTTTGTTTATATGTGTTAACTTTACTTATTCCTTTGGCTTCTACAATTATATAATTAAATTGTTATACATCTTTTTATAACTAATTTTTCAAGTACTATATGTATTTCAGCGCTGCCCCCCCTGCCGTCCCCCTACCGTCCCCAAACTTAGGCCCCCTGTCTCCTATCCCGGAAACGCGTCCCCCGCCATCCCGCCGTCCCCGTCCCCAAAACTCCGTGGAACACTGTGTAGAATACATTGTACATATTGGTGTGAAACATCATATAGATTTGATATACTTGCAGCCTGAAGAAAAATACTAACAACTATTATGATCCGTAATCAGCTATCCTATAAATAAACACAGTCCATTCCCATACATTTTTTACAATAAAAAAAACTAGATTCTTATATTAATTCCAATACATTTTGTGTAATATAAAACAACTATGGAATAAATTGAACAGAAACTGAGAACTCCCAAATTTTTGTGTCTTTAAAAACAACTATGAATGTGTACAGAACTGACATTCAAGAAAATTTGAATCCACATGTAAGACATTATTTAAGCAGAGAAACCCTCCTAGGGGTAGAAAAGTTCACAATGAAAAATCTAGAAATGCTTTTATTTATTTTGGAACATTTTGTAGTGAAAGCAAATACACGATTTTATTTTGGAACAATTTGTGGTGGAATATGATTTCACAGCATATTATGTTTCAAAAATTGAAATTTGCCATGGTTTTGTTTAGTATATGTATTGGTATATGATATTCTAAACTTAATTTTGTTTCTAGGTTGCATATATATATATATATTTGAATATTTTATTATATTTTTGTACGGACGTACCTGATTCCATAGCCAACCCCCCAAAAAATCTGCCATACCCCTGCCTGTACCCGATTCGGCAACTTAGGTAATAAGTATAACTATCGTGTAGGGAAATGGATTGATATGAGTCAATATAATCTGGGTTCTCCTTTCCAGGAATTAGGGCAATAAAGGTAGTGTTTTATTCCCTCAGCACAAACTTTCTCTTTTTAGCCTCCTGCACTGCCTCAACAGTAATGATAAGATTTGAATTTTGGAGCATTGGTCTTCTTAGCATTGACCTTCTTGTCATATGAATATTCCATTGGATTTTTCTCTTAATAAAAAGTTCACTGTGTAAGATTTAATAATGGATAAGCACCTGCTAGGATTGGCTAGGCTACATGGAGTACATCATTATTTTGATGTGTTTTAACTGATATAATGATATTTTATGTAATCATTTCATTTGGATCATTGGCCTTCTTAGTGTTGTACCTAATTACCCTAGAATAATGCACATTTGTTGGTGTTTTTTCAGGCACAGATGATGTGGCAGCAGATGGCTCCCTACTCTTCTCAGCAAATGAATGGAGGCAAGTCTGGGTTAACCATGCTGACAAATGGTGAATCTTCAGCTGAGCAAAATTCATCTATTGAGCACGTCATTGCTCCAGATGTGTCTCCTGGGACTGAGAAAAGTGCTGAAGCTGCAATGGATGATAAATTAGATGAAGGAAATGCTACTGAAGATTGAATCACTTTTCCTATCTGTGTAATCAGACTCCATCTCAGAGTTCTGTGAAGGAAATGGAGGAGGTTATATCCCGACATTTAAACGCTGTGACAAAATTTCAAGATGACCAGAATCTTAAAACACTAAAGTCATGAAGGAAATGGAGGCGGTTATATCCTGGCATTGAAAGGCTGTCACAAAATGTCACGATGAACAGAATCTTAGAACTCTAAAGTCATATTGTTTATCTCTTCTCAAGTGCCAAGATTTTCTGGAAAATATCTGGATCTTCCCTTAGCAATTTGGAGGAACTTAAAGAAACACTGGGAATCTTTTCCTGCAACTTATGGTTGGAGGATTCTGATATAGGTGGTTGAAGGGACAAATTTTGTTGTTTAAAATGAATTAGGTCAATCAGGGTTCACATGTTTCGGGATGTCTCCTCTACTGTGAGAATAAAAAGAGAGAAATTAATCTAACAATATTCAAGAGTCTACAACTATTATTACCTGCAGCATTATGATGCCAGATATTTTAGTGCCTGTTGAGTTTTTCAAGCACACTGAAGATGTTGAGGCAAGAATAATTCGCTAATTACCTGACTATCAACTGAAAGAGGCGATGAATTGTACAATATGACATGTATTTAATCTTTTCTCCTTTTCATATGTTTGATACGGCAATCGACGAGCAATATATACACTGAAATACAGCATATGCTTTATAAATGGAGGGTGAACTTGTGTATAAAATAAAAGTAGCTCAATTTACTATTGCAAATGGGTTTTATTTCTTTTTTTATCCGATAGAGTTAGGCTACAGGGACAAAATCTAGACAGTATCATTATATTAGTGTCTGAAATGATTGTTCTCTGGTTTGAGGCACTGCCTTTCTTACTGTAGAATATCTCTGACAATGATATACATTACCAATTTCCCAGAAGCCCATCTAGTATTGATTTTGAAAATTACTGAGGTTCATCAAATTGTATGTTCACTACTAGCCCCAGAAGGTCGGGTTTATAAACTTTTCCTTCGATTTTTGTTTGTCCCAAATCTTAATAAAGTTTTCCAAGTTTCTACCTATACAACTCTTGTGAGTCTACTGAAAACAAAAATCAGAGTGAAATATTCAAAATTCACATCATAAGACCAAACCTAATTGGGTATTTAAATTGGGGCTTTAACTCTTCCAATTTAGAAATTGAATATTCAATGTTAGTGTAGATTTCTAAGCTTTTAATTTTGAAAAGTTCAATTGTCAGTTTTTAAAAGGTGTAGTTTATTAGGTTTTGGCTATCATTTAGTGGTGGAACTATCTCTATATTTAACAGGGAGGACCTGCATGTATAGGCATTGTAATATGAATGTATTGAAAATCGAAAGTGACTTACTTTTTGTTAAATTGAGATAGCTATGTGCAAAAGAACTACTCTTTATGCCCAAAACGATTATCTTTTGTACTATATTGAGGAAGATGGTAATGAGTTCTGATGGGGTTTTCTTGCTTCGCTGATATTGATGGGTTTCTATTGTATTTTTGTCTTTGAACCATCTGTATACGGGTTGTTCTTCTATGGTCCAAGGTTGGGGGATTCTACTTCCCCCCTTTCAACCTTTTAGGGATATGCTAGCTAGATCAGGTTCAACCTTGCAGGCAAAAGAGATTGATTCAGTCATGGTAGCACAGGAGGAAAAGAAAGCTTGGCCGAATGGCCCAGGGATCACATTCGTCTATGCCTGTCATGGAGGGGTCACCAATCATCAATCTCAACATTTTAGAATTCTGGAGAAATGTCTCACTGTAGAATCCTTGGTGCCCAAATTCCTCTAGAATATTTGTATCCTTGGGCTACAAGGAACTGGAACAATGGAGCATATGATACCCGTTTTTGTGCAAAAGGTTATTTCATAGCAATTTTTGCGAATGAATTTGATTATGATGGGAGTCTTTAGTAGAGGCCCTTATTTCTTTCAGAAAGCATAATTTTTAATGAAGCATTGATGTATTAGTTTCTAGTGTTATGAGGAAATCCCATCTAAAAAATCTGTTTAGATACATTTGTATGCTTCCCCCCTAAGAGTTTTGGACCACTAATGTCATGGAGATGATAGCAAAATTCATGGGAGTGCCAACTGATATTTATGGACTTTTTCATGGCAAAGGACTCTTAGTTTATGCTAGGTTTTGTGGAGTTGGATCTCACTTCTACCCTCCAAAAAAGTTTCACTTTGAAAGTAGGAGAATTGAGTGGAATCAGGGTTTGGACTATGAGAGCCCCTTGTTTAGGTATAGAAGGAATGAAATATGGCCATGTAATCAGAGAATGCATGGTTCCCCTTGCTAGAAACGAAAAAGGTTCTAGAAAGGATGGAGGAGGATTCATCAAAAAGGAAGAATACTTCCAAGAAAAGGAACCTGGACTGTAAGAGTAATATAAGAATGACAAAGAATATTAATATATAGGAGTGGGGAGAGATTGCTATAGAAACATAACTTTAGGATGTAGGACGTGAGAATTGAAGTGATGGTTGTGAAGTATGATTTCAAAGAGGATTTAGGAAGTTTTCTAGAGGGGTTGGTAGCAAACCAAAATATATTAGTCACATGGAAGGAAATAAGGGAAACCTCCACCTCAAAACTCTCCATTAGGATAACAAATTAGATGCCATAAGCATCACAAGCTTTTGGAAGGATCCAGTTCAAAACGAAAAGCAAATGATAAATCATCAAATTGAGGATTTTGGAAGTAAAAAGTAGGGCATACGTAATAGTTATGTTGCTCTTCAAAATGCAGCTTTGGCTAAAGTTGTAACTAGACATCAATTGCAACTAGAATACATTTGGCAAGCACTAAGAAATCAAGGGTTTCCATATGAAGATTTTCTCTTAGAATATTAGGCAATTGAATTCTCCTTCCAAAGGATGTGCTTTGGAGACTCTTGGAGATACATAACTTGGATCTAGCTTTGCTTTAAGAAACCAAAATTTTAAAGGATTATGATTGCAATTGGTTTTCCCATGGAAAGTGGGGCCTAATCAACAAAGAGGCTAAAGGTTGTTTTGGAGGAATGGACATTATTTAGAATAACCAAGAGGTGGAAGTGATTGAATTCATGCATTTGATTCTTGGGTGGCTTCTTAGCTAAGACCTTGATGCAAGAGCATCCCGGGCTTATGACAATCGGCATCAGCCAAATTGGTTTCTAGTTTTTGGTTTGGTATTTTGAAATTGTGGTTCGATGATGGATCAAAGTGACATTATTGTTGTTTCCATTTGACAAAATGTCTTGTTCTAATTTTAATTTTCAGTTTGACTATTTGATGCAGCTTGAAAATTAATTTTTTATACATTATTGGTAATCTAAGTAAATGCTTTGAAATTTAAAACGACTGACGCTGGTTGAATGCACAATAGAGAAGGACAAACATAGTTAAATGAAAATATAAAATTAATTGAAGGCCAAAGGTATGTGCAAAGACAAAACGAGTCGACGAAGAGAGGCCGTGGAAGATGAAAAGTTGAGACAATGCAGATTTTAATAATGGAGAAGTTAAGAGGCTGCACATAGGAAGAGGGGGCGTTGCAAATGAAAAGGCAGATTAATAAAAAATAGAAATCCAACGTTTACAGAGGAAAGACAAGGCTACGCCCAGGTAGAAGCATGTTTTAGAATTTAAAAACAAAAAAATAGCAAAGAGGAGGGGCGTGAGGAGAGGCGCCAACCAAGGTAGAGGGGACGCGTTGGAAACAGGGGCGGCCAAGAGATAGGAAATGCTGCGCTGGAACAAAGAAAGGGGACACCATGAATAGTGAAAGGGGGCTGCATGTTATGGCAGAAAGAAATCGTGCCAGTCAGAAGAATTGATGGGAGGTGTGAGAGAGGGGAAGCTGTCAAATTTTGAAGACTATATTAAAAAAAACATACAGAGAGGAACTTGGAGTAGCCACACTGTCAAGAGAACAGGGGCAACGCCAAGTTTGAAGAGGTTGTGTGTAGGATAGTGATAAAAGGGGCAGCGATGGAATGGTTTGATAAAGATAGAAGAAGCAAACAGAAGGAGGCTGTACCATATTGAAATGGTATATTAAATTAAATGCAGATATAGATCAAGATCAGAGGTCCGTAGCTGGAATTTAACATTATGCAGAGCAGGTCGAAGTTTGAAGGAGGAGAGAAGAGATTAATTTTGAGTTAAATGCAATCATAGATGAAATGAATGTAAGATTGCACAGTGAATGTAATATGGTAAAATTGAGAAATTCAATAAAATTGAGTTATCTTCTTCGAGTTAAATCAATGTTAATTTGAGTTTCAATTTGACAAATGAAATTGTCAGTAATTTGTGTTGCTTGTGGTAATCACGATTTTGTGGTTAAGTTTGTCCACAAAGTGAGAGGGAGTTTGTTTTCGTCTATGATAACTTTGGAATTATGAATTTGTGATTAAATTGTGTTTGAGCTGCGAGAGAGAGGGTGTCTGTGAGAGAGAGGGTGCCTGCACCAGATCTATTCCCAGAGAAGGTTAAATTTCTTATTATTAGTGTTTATGGCCCTCAAAGCAAGTAAGACAAGGTTAATTGTTGGAAGCAAATACAAGGCTTTATGATATTTGTTGAACTCTCACAATAGATTGTAATGTAGGACTTTGTGCTAGAATGAATGCCTTCGAAAAGGAAACTCAGAACATGAAAAGACAATGAGAGCTTCATCTCCCTTTTTAAGGAATTGGATCATTGGGATGTTAAATTGCATAAAGGGTGGTTCATTTGACCAATAGAATAAAAGGCAAGGACGTCATTGTGGAAATAATATATAGATTCTTGATTTCTCTTGGATTATCAAGGATGCCACTCTAATTTCAAAGGTCCTACATGAACTTGGTTTACATTGCTAGCTCATATCCTTGGTCATAGATAAGAACAAGTTTCCTAAAAGAATGCATTTCTAGTTCAAAAAATTGTGGATGTAACATCCATACCTAGAAATGGTTGTCATTAATTTTTGGCTCACCCAAATAATTGATCATGGCACTAGGTTGTATATATTCAACAAAATGTTACAATTTCTAAAGCTTAGAAAGGAGGAGTGAAGTATCCTAGTCTTTAGGAATATTTTGTAGAGAAATGATCTCCTCGAAAATAGATTGGCCAAGATCTAAAGAGATCTCTTAGATGAGTTCTTTGATGTCCTAAGAGGGAGAAGAATTTGGCAACCTATAGGTGTGAAAAATATTTTAGAGATAAAAATCAAGGATTAAATGCCTTAAAGAAGATGATCATGATATTGAGTGTTTTCATCAAACATGAAAAATGAGAAGGAAAAGGAATAATATTATGAAGATTGAAGATGATGAATGGATTTTTGATGGTTTTGACACCATCAAAATTGCTTTATTTTCTTAGTAGGAAAGCATGCTCATAGAGAGAGCAAGATCTCTTGTTGGACCATATTTTGACCTTGGTTGATTCTAATAATGCAACTCTCACGAGATGTCACTTATTGCTTCTTTCCAAGCACCCATTCTTAGAAATATTGATTTTAGGAAACTTGAAGACATTAGACCTATTTTCTTTTTGCAATATTGTCTACAAAATCATTTCCAAAGTGATTGAGACTAGATTGAAGGGCCTTCTTCTCACTTTGATTTTTGAAGAACAAGGGTGCTTAATGAAAGGTGTTAGAATTGATATTATATCTATAATATAGATTAAATAAATAAATAAATTGGTATTAATTTTTTAATATTAAAGTAATTAATAATGTTAGTTTGGTTTGGCAATTACTTTCTTGAACATGGTTTAGGTAGTTTTGGATGATATTTTGTATACTAATATTATAATTTGTATATACAATCCACTCACAATTTCAATATAATATCAAATCATATTTATCTTGTAAATGGATGATGGATCCATATTCACGAGAACCATTGTTGGAGGAGGATACAAATATATGGAAGATCTTTGCATCCATCCATTCCTCTATTGAAAAGATATTTGAAGGAGATCCATTTCTTTCTTGAATGTTGAAAGCGAGTTGAACTTGTAGAAAGAGCTAGTAATTTGCATTCTTGTTCATCACTTGAGGATGCTCTGCCAGTTTCGATCCCTGTATCTCTAATTGATTAGTTAGTGACTAGCATAAAACATGTAATGGTTTGTTAAGAAATATGTATAATAGCGTAATTTTATGATTAGGAATATAAAATTTCATGTGGCTTTCACTGAGTGGAGGTTTACATTTGAAAATTTATGTCTTAATGTTTTGTTTATTTTACTACAAAATCATTTTAATAAAATGATTGCTTGGATATGTTTCAGATTTAAAATATTTCAAAATGTATGTTATTGTGTGAAAAGGGAAGTTGTATTGTTTTGCTTGAAATTTAAATGAATAAATTATATGTTATTGTTAAGTTTAAGGGATACAATTTTCATATATGATGAATAAAGGTGTATTTGATTTCAATTGAATAAGATCTATGAAATATTGAAGCTGGAAACACAAACAAATTATATGACGTAAATGAAATTCCAAAAGGGATAGTCCACAACTACAAAACAATAATGATCATTAGTCTTAGATTATAATGTGTATTTGCATCAAATTTAGCTTAGTAAAACCTTTTTTTCTTTCTTTGGGATGGTCTTAGTGCATTATTTGGTTATCAATCTTCTAGTGTCAAGAATCAATCAAGCACAAAATCTTTGACATCAAGATGAATGAAAATGAAAGTGTTGTTTAACACATTAGTATGTTTTGATATCCTCACCATTAACTTATTGGTATTAATCTAAGACTAAAGATGATGACATTAAAATAATTTTATTGAATAGTATGCCTTCAAAATTTGATAATGTATTTACATTAAACAAACACATCCAAATGTGGGAAGTGTGATTTATTCCTTGATTGATGAAGGAAGTAGAGTCAATAAAAAATACTTGATTATTCAAGAAACTGGTTTGCTTGTCAAGAAGAAGTCTAACATTTCAATTGGAAAGAATAAAGTTTTCAATTGCTCCCATTCTTAAAAAAATGGACATGTTAAGATAAATTGCATTCAACTTGCCAAGAATCTCATTGATGGCAAGTTGAAGACAAATAAATCTTTTGTTGCCATTAAAAATAGACCAAAATAGAGATCACTTCACCTTGACCAACAAGTGTCAAGATTGTACAAACAACAATATAATACAAGATACCATAAGACACAAATCCAGGAAACACTATGTGCATGGGAAAAGAACAACCTACAAGCAATGACATGAGAGCTTAGGAAAATTAAGATATTATTGCACACAATCAAAAAATAAAATTGTAGGTCAAACTTGCAAGGGGGTCCATGGCAAAATCCCAAGTGAAAATTACCACAACAACCTACCTCTATCAAAATGAAAATGCTTCCTCCATCCATTTGTAACCAATAAAGCCCTTTTCTAGCATGCATCATATTACAAATATAACTATTGTAGTGAAGGCTAATCTCACCATTAATCTTTCCATTGTAGGGAAACCACAAGCAATAGGTATTGGACCTATCCCATAATGAATCACTTATGCCCACAACAACATGGGAGGGAAGAAAGAAACCTAGATTAGCAACATCATTTGTCGATTGAAGTAAACATCCACCATACAACTTCTTAATTTGACTATACCAGTCGTGAATGATAATATGCACCTAACTAATCATAGACAAAACAAACAAGGTTAGTCACATTAGCAAGCATAAACTATCATTCCCTATGAGATTCTTGGTCATACTAAGATATGATAACATGAAACAAAACATAAAATACAAGAAAATGAAAGCATGCAAACCTATCTAAGTAGCTCAAACCTCCATCCCATAGGGGGATTGGTGTCACTTTTATGTGGAAAGTGGCCCTTTCCCAATCCCAAGTTGATAAGCTCCAAGATCTTTGATGAACAATGATTTTGATGTAAAATGATAGTAGATTCAAGCTAAAATGATATGAAAAGTATATGGTTGATGGATGAAAGAATGAGTAGAGTAACAATGCATGAGATTGTGGATCCATATTCAATAGAGGAAGCCTTTATTTATAGGAAAGAAGGGTTGAAGAATGGGAAAATTTGGGCAATGTGGGACTAAAATGGGAACCAATAGCTTTGTGACACTTGTCACAAGGCTAATGAAAGCCATGGGGATATGTGTGAGCACACTTTGAAAGAAGTGATGAGTTAAAGCATGTAGGTGAGAGTGTAAGAGAATGTAAGAGAATTGAATGAATATGGTTGAGGGTGTAAGAGAGGTAAATGCCCTTGTAAGAGACAAGATGACATGTAAGAGGAATTGGATGCCTTTGTAAGAGGCATTAAAGACATTTGTAAGAGGCTTTTAAAGCCTTTGGAGGGAAAGTTAATAAATGGGTAGTTGAGAGAATATTCTTAGAGAATATGCCTTTGTGAGGGAAAATAGGCTAATTAGTAATTAAAAGAAATGAATTTCATGTGCAACTTGGTTAACAAACCATGGGTTTATTTGACCGAGGTGAAGTTAAAAGCTAAAAAAATGAATAATGAGGATTAGGAGGTGATTATGTTTAAGTAATTTAGAATTAATTAATCTTAGGCAAGTTGGGGGATCTATGCCATTTGTTTAAATGATTAGATTATTTAATCAAATGAGAGGAAATAAGGGTTTTAATTAAATAGTTTGATTTATTTAATTAAATAGGATGAACATTAGTAAGAAGATGATGAATTAATCTAATAAAGTTAATTATTTGATTAATAGTAGAAATTGATAAATTTAACTAAACAATAAAGATTATTTAATTAAATGGTTAGAATAGAAGTGATTTAGGAAGAAACGATGTTAGTAATCAGATTCAGATGCGTAATACCGATCAAGTCTATTTAAGTGTCTACATTTTGCCCCTCTTTGAAGTGAGGTATCTATCATGTTGGTTCAAAGACTGACGTTGCTAAAATCAAAATTCAAAAGTTTCTATTTTTTTGGAAGTGCCATTGTTACCCCAACAAAAGGAATTACACTGCTACACTGCCCCCTCGAGAGATTAGGTAGAAATTTCAAGTTTTTGGTCGAGCTCGCGACAAAGATTCAACAAAGGTTTAGATGTAGAAAATAGGCTACAAGATGCGAAAATATGCTCAAGACACTAAAAAGTGGTAAAAAATAGGCTTCGTGGCGCGAAGAATGGGTAAAAAGGCTCAAACTCTAGTTTCCCTCCTCAAAAACCCTAAATTTCAAGCTTAAATAGGAGAGGATATGTCATTTTCAATTCATTTGTGCACTTGTCTTTATAGAATTCTTGCGATTTTTCTTTGAGGCTTTGACATTATGGGTGATCGTGTGCTTCCTAGACACCTTGTGGATTGGGTTCATGAGTATTGACAACCTTCAGACGCAGGACCTCTAGTACACAAATTAGAACTTTCCTCATTTTTTGTGTTTTTTATGCAGTTTTTAAGGTTCAAATGTGTCAGTCAGAAATGACAATATATTGCATCGTGTTTGCTCTGGTCGACATCGCTATTGACGCTGGAGCGCTGCCCTTGTGGGATAGCATCGCAAGCCTTGATTTTGGTAGGGTGTTGCACATCAAATGCTGATCTGCCTTTGTGGTAGAGTGTCGTGTAGAGTCCAAGCTAATGTTTTGTAAACTTGGTGAAATCCACTCAATTCAGTGGGCCAACTAATTGAACAGTCCACTTGACACTACTTAAGACAACATTAAATCATCAACCAAGGTGCATAAGCTTATGATGGTGCAACATTATTTATGTCTTCATGGACTCAAACTACGTAAACTATCCTACTAAATTCATTCTAATTGCTAGAAATACACAAATTGTAAAACAGTAAAAGTATAAACTGAAACTAGTTGCTACGGGTACCTAAAACAAAGGCTATAACTAAACTTTTGCTAATGAAATGAAATTGTATTAACTAAAAACTTAATAAAAACTACTAACTCAACTGGACTATCCTTTCGATTATTACCAATGATTGTTACATGCATGTTCCTAAGCATTCATTCATAATAAACAAGAAATGAAATCCCATTTAACTTGCATATGATTTATGAATAGTAATAAAATAATAGCAACTATCAACATAAATAAATAACTAAAAAAAACGTGAAGTGAAGAACAATACCTTGAGTGGCTTGCTCAAGTAACTATTCCCACTTTAACTGAACTCAATCTAACTACTAGATTTCATGCATTCCATGAATTGATCTCCATTTATTGCATAAGATGAAAGACTACAAAATATTCTTGCACAAATCATATGAAAGACTACAAAATATTCTTGCACAAATCATACTCAATCATTTTGTAGATTCATGTTTCAGTTGAAAGTAACAAATAA
Organism: Sequoia sempervirens; assembly: GCA_007258455.2. NCBI lineage: Eukaryota > Viridiplantae > Streptophyta > Pinopsida > Cupressales > Cupressaceae > Sequoia > Sequoia sempervirens. Next base: position 146,079 of record VDFB02377971.1, read on the forward strand.
CATAAAACTACAAGAAAGCAACTAACTAAACTACAAACTCAACCAACAGTTATATACAAACTGAGGGAGTCTTTATTGAAAGCAACAACTTTAATCAAAATCATTAATTCCACTTCCAGATATTTAGAATGTAGAATTAAGACTTAGAATTATTCAACCTATAACTAAAAAATAAGGAGAATCCTATTGAAACTAGAACTCTGTCAAAACAAAATGTATGCAACCATACACCCATCTGTCAAAGTCTTATGTAAGAAATACCTCTTCTTCAACGTTTATTAATTGATTGTAATAACACACGTTCCATCTTCATTAAGTTCCTTCAACCAACTATCATCATGTTCAACTGTTTTTACAATTTCCCCCGTTTTAATGTCCAATGACACTTTTGTTACAGGTGCATCCTGCAACTGCTATATAACATGGTTCCTCCTTTATTTGAAAACAAGTTAGTTTCACAAAACGCGTACACAAGGATAACTATCATAATAAACATGGCATTCCCTCAACATTTCCATAGACATATTCATATAAACCATTTAATGTTAATATATTAAACCATAATTCCATCACCATGTTTTTGGGTTTAGTTTGCATAATGGATATAAAAAGGATAGTATGATATGGAATATTGTTTAGAATGTGTGTTTAAAAGTATCTTAAATTCTACACAAAACTAATAGAAAACAAACTATTATCTAGACCTATCACATTGCGCAGGTCAATTTTTGTTTAGTGTCGCCCTCAAATTCCAATCCACCTTTGAGAAATAGTGTTTCCTTTGATTTTGGTATTGATATATCCAAAAGCTAGAGTGTCGCTTTTTAAAAAATGAACTTGCTTTTGCTTTGTTAGGGTTTAGATAGGGTTTTTCATCATTTTTCAATTTTTTTGGCGTGGTGTGCTTAATGAGTGCAGGAGGTTCTTTGCCCGCTCCATTCTAAGGAGCATCGATGTTAGATTATTCGTCGGGCATGATATTTGACTGATGATGCAATGTATTTCCTAGGAGCTATTAGGTTCAGGTTTAAAGCACAGATGCCAGTTATTCACACACACCTAACAATGATGACAACTCTAGTTGAGCGGTGGTAGAGTAAGACTTTGCCATTTCATTTACTTATTAGAGAGGCTATAGTGACTCTTGAGGACGTATGGTGGATCTTGCGGATCCCATTCCATGGTGAGAGGATCGTGTACGACATAGATGCCAAGGGTGATATCATCTTTCAAGTTCTCGGGGTAGATGAGTATGACATTGACAACGACTAGATTGACCTACACCGTTACGCGGTGATTGCCCCAGATTTGACATTGTTTGTGGGAGCATTGATTTCAGGGATCTTGGAGTGAGACATGAGCTAGAGGATTCAATGTTAGATTGGGCATCATTTGGTCACAAATGACGGAGATGATGGTATATGCCTAGGGCCCAGTAGCTCCTGCGTCACTTTATCATGATATGCACTAGGTAGTATATTGTGGTACATGCAACATAGGTGCTAGGGTTACCTTGCTTCATATCTAGGTCTATGAGGACATTGTAGTACTACTACTGATTATTACACTCGTGGATACAAACTGTGATGAGCTCGTAGTATACAGATACGGGGCGATGACTACTCTTTAGTACATAGGTATCAAAAGCATCCCACAATGTAGGTGGGTGATTGATGAGATGGAAATGTTTCGATGGAGGCCTTGGATCCATGCTTGCTAATGGATAGATGATGACAAGAAACTATTCTATGCCTGCTCGATGAGATACATGCAATGGTGTGAGCATAGGATGATAGAGCAGTAGCTACCTGACCATGTAGCTTGTCAGTTTAGAGAGGTGCATGGTGCACTGTATGATGGTTATAGGGCTGTATTTGTGAGGACCTCTAGAGAGACCTCCTAGGGACAACATATTCCCCCTTAGGTTTTCGTGGATGAGTTTAGTCAATTGGTTGCACAAACATGGGTTTACTTTGATGGGCCATAGGATGTCGACACCACAGTGGCCTATGATGCATATTGGAAAGCTCACACCTTAGTACGACTTACAAATCCAACTATTGTATCGGCGCTGGGGAGAGGATGACAAAGGGGTCCTTGGTTAGGTCAGCAACAACAACCACCCCATAGTTAGCATGGTGGTCACGATGGGCATGAGAAGTGATAGGATCAAGAGCAGAGGCAGGATTAGGAGGTCCCCTTGGTTCAACCAATGGATTAGAGACCGCCATAGGGTCCTGATCCACAGGATGCACAAATTGCGACATTGATAACATAGGTACATCAGTTGACTAGTTAGCTACAACAAGAAGCAACCTAGTTACAGGCGGTCACTCAACAAAGAGATTGGGCTAGACAACAACTTTAGGTTGTCACAAGAGAGAGAGACCATGAGCGGTAGTTGCGGCAGGATTTCGATCTAGTCTAGGCTCAAGAGACAGGGTGCCGAGAGCAGCTAGAGGTTGTGGCGTAGCAGGAATAGGGACAAGTGGGGGCTATGGTCCCGAAACAGATGTATAAGAGAGCTATGCAAGAGAATGCCTACTACAAGATGTGTTATTATAGGGAGTGCCCAAAACACCGATGACAACCTGATTTTTCATAGATGAGTAGAGTGGTACCAAGTGGGTCCTAGGGTTCCCCATTAGTCAATCGTCATCAGTCAGGCTCGCACTAGGGTGATCGTCAGAGTCAGGGATAGCTGGCCTATATGACAAACACTTTGTGGATGTACAACCTAATTATTGATGTATATACATTCATTGGCTGAGTTTTGATAGCCTCTTGTATATTATTTTGATGATATTACACGTTGATTTTGATTTGTATCATGCCATTCGATCTTTGATATATATATGAGATGGCTCTGATGCGACATTCTATGATGTGATGTATCTATGCTTTATGGATGTATGGATGCATATGTTGTGTTATGGATGTACGTATTATTTGTGATTATGCTTATGATGTTCATGATTTATGATGCTATGTATGCAATGTTATGGATGTATGACATGGATGCTAATGTGATGTATGGTTTACTTCTCTTTGTCAATATTGTTTCTATATGATATGTCATGATGATGTCAGATGTATGTATGGATGCATTTCTATGTTTATGCTATGGATGATTATGTAAGATGCTTAGAATAAAAAATCTATATTATTCTAAACAACCTAAATGATAATGATAATGCAAATGAGATGGATTAAGATGCATAGAATAACAAATCTATATTATCCTAAACAACTTAAATGATAATGATAATGCAAGGGATTATGTTTCCGATTATGATGATATGCCATGATTATGCAAGATGTTAGTATGCTGACGTTTTGCAGATGAAGGATGTATGTATTGCTATTTTTGGTGAATATCATGATACCATGTTAGGGAAGAAAGAAGATAAAAGTATGAGAGGGATCAAACCTTGATTCAAAGAAGATGTAGAATTCTATCAAGTGTATGAGTCATCGAGACTTTATTAGATATGATGATGAGTTGCTTATCGAAGGATTGGGACATGAATGGCACAACTTTCCTTATGTTTGATAAAACATGTAGATACAATGCATCAAAGTATAGAGAACCAAGATGGCGTGGTATCTAGTGCAATGGAATTTGACTCATAAAATAGATAGGAGTATCCTTTTTCACACCTAACATACATAAAACTTGCTAGGATGTACTTTAGATGCTTCAAACATCTCAAACCAAAACACAAAAAGGCATAACCTCCCCATGTAATAATCAACAAGATATGCAAAAAACCCTCCATACACATCTAACAAAGCAAGTATTCACCAAGATTATTTTACAAGGATATCTAACAAAGACATCAAATGAAATATAATGATCCATGCCCCATTCCTTTCTCTCTAAATTATTTTGGTAGAAATCATCAAGAGGTCATTGGAAAGAGCACAATAAGATAAATCATAAGAAAAGATCAAACAATTAAACAAGCTAATGTTATTTACACCTCAAACCAAGACTAAAATTATGGTGATGTCCATTGTAGGAAAGATGCATCCTAGGACATGAATATCAAATGATGCTGAAACTAATGGGATGATGGGATATTGATACAAAGAGTTGACTAACTTGTTTACCTATCAACCTAGACTTAGACCCCTACGTTTTAGGCTTACACTTTAAAAATTTGCTATACTTGTTTCCGTGTGCTTTTCCAAAGTTTGTAAATGAAAATTAATTTATTGTGAGTGAAAGTGAAATGGGACAGGTGGTTTTGGACTTTTTTGAATATTTCAATGTTTTTGTTATTTTGTGATGTTTTGAGGTTGTTTTTGGAGTTTGGGGTGTTTTACAAATATTTTGATTTTCAAGTTTTCAAATGTTTTGGGGTTTTTTGAGTTTTACCAAGACCTAACCTAAAAGACTATCTTAGGGGCCTCGAGGGCCGATCAAAGATTATCCTTTCTTGTGTTATACATGTAGAGACCACGTAGTTCGATTGACACAGACTCGTTTATTGATTAAGTATGAACATTGATGGATTGCTAGTTTATTATGATGGACACTTAAAAGACCTAGTCTAGGGGCCTCAAGGGCTGATCAAAGATTATCCTTGCTTATGTTATACATGTAGAAGCCTCATAGTTCAACATAGTGACTATGTTTTTTAACTTTTTCCATTTTCAACCTATTTTTGGATATTGATATTTTGAATGTTTTTGGATTTTCTAGTTTTATGAATGTTTTTTTGGATTTTTGATGTTTTGGATGTTATGAAAGACCTAAAGGATATACATGAATTTGATTTGATATAAGGATATACAAATTCCCCTAGCATGATGCGATAGACTACCTCGATATAGATAGGACAAACTAACCTTAAGAATGTGCCAAGTAGTACTACAAGGGAACATGATACACAAGATTCGACTATGATACATACATGGATGGGTGATGGAAAGAATAAATTGAAGAAGAATGAATTTGTGTTAGGAGAGTTACCTCAATCTCCTAATCTCATGGAAAGTTGCAGCCAATCGACACAACTTAGACCTTCAAAGTAGAATCTACCACTTTCAAAAAGTGGGGAGACTTAAGCAAAGAGGTTGTGGATGAAAATGATGTATCAAGCTTGCTCTACCAAGACAATAAACCTGTGCCTATTCTTCCAATGGAGGGCGACAACAAGGGTCTACAAATGATGTTTGGTTGGGGCTATAACAAGAATGAAAAACTATGACAAAACGACAATGGCCTACTAGAACCCCTCATTTGGAAGAAAATTTTAAAGAATCTTGGCCTTGGTTGTACCACAAGTAAGGTGACCATTCATGGAAATCATACTCCTGTTAAAATAGTCAAGGTTTCCCCTCAGTTATCGGTATCCACTAGCCTCCCCCTCGATAACTATACCTTCAATATAAATAACCTATTTGATGAGGATTCCAATGTTTTCATGATAACCACCATGTTGTCTGAGCCAAACCCTCCAACAATGAGCTACAACTTATAATCTCCAACTCATAAAATGGGACCAACGAGGACCACCAATCTTGGATTTATTCAAAAATGATGAAGCTCTCTTTGAATTTAAGGGACTAAGGGACAACTTGTCCTATGGAGATCACAAAGCAAGATTTGAAATTGAGCTAGATACACATGCTTACTATGGGGAAACAATTGATCTCTTAGTCACAAAATTAAAAATATGAGAATAACGTCTCGATCCTTGAGTGAAAACCACCTTGTGGAACTTTAAGATCATAAAATAGTAAAAACAAAGGATTTATCCAATGGTGAAAACCTCTTTGAGGCACCAAAGGATGAGGGATTCAATATTCCACTTAGTGCTATCCATCAAGAAAAATCAATAGCCCTTGTAGAAAAGTGTGATTCGATCAATGTGGGAACCGAAGAGGCACCTTAGATAACCTTTTATGAAAAATCACATTTGGTTGAGGAACAAGTAAATCTAGCAACATTCTTAAAAGAGAGAAAGGGAAACTTTGTGTGGATGTATGTAGACATGCTTGGCTTAGATCTTGAAGTGGTCATTCATCACCTTGCAATATATCCTAAGGAAAATCAAGTACGACAAAAGTTGAGAGAGATGCATCCCCAGATCGCATTACTAGTCAAACTAGAGTTGCAGAAGCTCCTTGATGTAGGATTTATCCAGAGCCGGGCATCTTGTGGGGATCATGGTATGCCATGGAGCCTTAAGTGGCAAAAATTGAAAATCGGTGTTAGGCAACTTGGCGTATTAAATATTATTTGAATAAGTTATCTATAATATTATTTCAAAAATATGTAAGAATAGAATTTGTATAAAATTGAATTTAGTTTCTAAACTACTAGGTTTGTTTAAAAAAATATATATCTATTTGGTGAAATTTTGAAATTTCAATGTAGTAGTACTTAAATTTAGGGGAAAAAATAAGAAGTAGGTGTCTGTCTGACCACCCTAACCACAATAAAATGATAATATTTTTTTATAATATATTAGATATAAGTAGAGGACTAATGTCGGGATGTGATGCATATTTTTTTATAA
>VDFB02377972.1:0-38479 GCA_007258455.2 Sequoia sempervirens
TACTCCAATTCCGTTCAGCTGTAGAAGAGCTTGCAACCTAGAGAGAAAACCAACAAAATTAAAAATAAAATAAAAAAATGCAAGATAAATTCAAGAATGTTAAGTGTTAAATTTTACAATACAAGTGGCAAAAAAAAAAAAACTTACTTGTGAGAGGATCTTGATTGCAAGAGGTTGGAGGTACATATAATCTTGACCATGGAGGTACCACCATGTAAGACCATCCATTTTGTATTGGTCTCTAGCAACAGAAGCGTTATGATTTTTTGATTTTCCTATGACAAACATTCCAAATTCTCTCATGACACTTGCATGCACTTCTGGATCACTGAACATTCTACTAAATGTCGTCTTATACCCATTAGCAACTTCAGAATCTCTATATGGCGGTATTCTCCCTGGGATAGAAAGTACTTCAGTGGTATAGTACCTCGGAGATAGGGCATATGCAAGGAGGTGCAATGGAGTTGTCATCTTGTTCCAACGATGAAGAACAATTGCTTCCACCCTTTTGTACAAGGTGTCTTCAGGATCATTCTCTTTTTTTTGTATTTCTATTTTTATTTTTTCCAACATTGTGTCCATGCTATCATAGACATCCCCAAGCATGGTTCATCTGTATCAGCAAACCGAAGCATAGACATGATAGGTTGGGTGAATTCCAATACATAATTCACACGATCCCACCAATCGTCATTCAAGATCAATGCCTTGACTTTTTGGGCCCTCTCTGAATTTGATTGCTTCCATATACTCCATTGGTTGCTAATAACCATTTGACTCAATGCATCTTTCACCTCCACAAGTCGTCTCAGAACAACTGTGTGAGATGCAAACCGGGTCTCGGCAACCTAAGAACATGTTAATAGTAAGTTAATAACACATTTTAAAAGAATATGAAATAATGCAAAAAATTATTTTATTCAATTATATAAACGGCATAAATGATAAATGAAACTAAATAAATTAAATTTTCCAAGAATTTGCCTTCAACATTCCAATGTTGAAAGAGTTACGTACTTTGACATATGGTGGACTGTGCAAACATGCAGGATCTCCTACGGACTCACAGTATATTTCTTTCACCCACTCTATTTGATTGCCAATTTGCACATCACCAAATTGAGGGAGTGTACCTGCACGGTGTCCAAAAGATGTGCTCATATCTAGCCTCTACCAAAGCACCTGCAGCCCTGCAAACTTTTGCATTGTCCGTAATTACTTGGACAACATTTTCACTACCCACCATCTCTATGGAGTCAATGAGAATCCTGGAAATGAACACTACATCTTTCACTTCCCCTTCACAGTCAACCGCCCTCAAAAACATTGCCCCCTTGGGGGACACTGCAATAACATTAATCAATGGACGGTTTTTGCAATCTTTCCATCCATCGGAAACAATAGATACACCTGTTTCAACCCAAGAATCTCTAATTGGTTTTAGTTGGGCCTCTACATATTTCTTCTCTTTTTGCAATAAGGTGGTACGCACCTTTTCATACCCAGGACTTGTGAAATCAGGAGGTGCACTATTTATTGTTGACACCATGTCCTTCCAATATGGTGATCTCACCAAGTTGAATGGAAGACCATTGGCATAGAGGCAACGTGCAATTTTTTCTTCAGCAATATCTCTTGCCTCCATTTTAAATGCCTTCTCTAATGGACCTCTCTTGCGGGTGGTGGTTTCTGGTTCTTCATCTTCTTCTTCCGTAGAGGGTATAGACAAGAAGGGATGTCTAGAGGGCCTAACTATCTGAGTGGGTAATGTTGTTTTTTTCTTTCCGGAACTATAACTAGTTTGTTTTCCTCTTGCAACCGAATTGTCAGCATCTTCTTGTTCTTTTATAAATGTTGCTATTTGTACAGCAGAAAACCCCTTCTTATCTGGGCCCACACACATATTAATCCCTTTACCACCAAGGCCCATAAAATGAAGTTTCACTCGGTAGTAGGAGCTATTATATTGTACATTGCAAAAATTACACTTCCAAACAAACCCCCCACCTCCAGGAATTTGTGAAATTCGTGTGGTATGTCTCCATAAAGGAGATCCTTTATCAATTTTGAACTTTTGGCTTCCATCCCCACCCACTGAACTTTGACTACTGGCCATTGTTGCAATCTATAAAAAAAATGAAAAAAAATATATATATTTGAAAAACTTCTTCACAAACTTGAAAAAATTCATCAAAAACTAAGAAACTTAAAAAAATTCATCAAAAGATTGAAGAATAGGGTTTAAATGCATACCTTGAACACTTAAATCTCCTTTGTAGAAGCTATTTGCCACTCCACAATCGATCTCCTTCAAATGCAATCACCTCCCTTCAAAATGCTAAGATGGAAAGAAAATATGGAGAGAGCAAAATGAGAGGTAAAAATGAAATGTTTTAGTGTTGAAAGGCCTCATATTGGGTCGTTTTAGGGTTAAGAGGCAAAATAGAAATTAAAAAATTGTTTTTTTTTTCACTTTTGGGCGCACTTTTTAAGTGTTGGGCTGTGGGTTCTCAATGGTTCACCCGGGTACGCGGCTGGTACGCCCGGGTCCGCGTACCTTTGGGCAAGGTACTCGCTGGGTATGCACAGGGTGCGTGCCCAGCACCCGGGCGAACCCACAGGGCTGGGCACGCACCCTGTGCGTACCCAGCGCGTACCCACAGGCGAACCCGAACCGGGTTCGCACCCGAACCGGGTTCGAGGCCTGTGGGTACGAATCCGGTAACTTAGGTCCTAAGTGTTCCCCAAGATGTTAAGAGGTCTGTCATAACATGAAACTCATCAAACACAAATTTCATTCAAACGATTGTTTTAACACCTTAATTTTCATTTTTGGGGCTATTTCAAAGTGTTTTTCAGAAAACTTGATATCCATAAGCGAAAAGTATTTGACTCAAAGAAAATTCAAAATGCTGGCAATTACAATGGCATCTTACTATTACAAACTCAAAACGCTGGCAAATAAAATGCATCCCCAAAAAGGTGACCATTTTAAGAGAAGTCCCACACAGCCAGTTGAATATGTTAAGATGATACATTTTGATTTAGCCACTTGCTATGATACTTAATTTGACATCAATTTGTATATTTGAGGTCAAAATATAAAATTTCAATGCATTTTTGCATTTGTCCAAAAAAATTCCAAGTTCCTCTCAAATGCACTCAAGTAGTTTTCCATATGTAGAAACGATCATCTGCAATTTACAGGTCTGATGCTTTTGTCTTCACTCTGAATAGAAATCTGAGATTGCAAAGGTTGGGGTTTACATAACTAAATGCACTTTATCAACACCATCTGGAAATCCAGACATTCTGAATTCACAATAAGGAAGGACTTGGCATACAGCTAACAAACTGCACAGGCTTTGGAATGCAACTCAACAATATACAACCCCTGTATAAACAGCTACTCAAACAATCAACATTTTAAATATGCCCACGATTGCAACACACAAGACAATTGCAATTATGCAATTACAAGGTTACAAGGGTGCTGAGGTGCACAGGATATGGGCACACATGGGTACAATCCCACAGACTACACAGGTGGGTTGGTGGATGTGTGTGTCAATGAATTGAACTAGAGGACATTATAAATCCAAAGTAATTATGTGTGTATGCATCTGCATTGCAGTCATTTCAGGCCAAGTGGGCACATGATGTAACTAAGTGGTTTAGACTTAAGCTACACTGTCAAAACTAAAACTGATTGTACCAAACCCACAGGCATAGGTCTTTCAAGCCTTCTATTATCAAAATACTATTCAAATAACTTCCCAGGAAAAGAGGACAAAGGAAAACATTTTAAATAAACAAATTCAGGAGATGGTAACAACACCTGTCAGGGAAAGAAACTGAATTGAAAGGACACATGTGATTAACTTCTTTAAGGTTCACATTGCTATAAAGCAATTTCTTGTTGCTGCTGTATATAACTGTTGGCCTGTCTGATGCTGCAAAAACATGTGTTGTGTTTTTCGAGCAAAATGTCCGAAGAGTAATAGGTTTTGTACCCAATGATATCTTCTTCCTATCAAGTAAGTCTCCAGTGCTCATATCCAATACATAATTAAACAAGTGTCCATCTCCAAGCCCACACAGTAAGTACGAAATCTGAAATGGAAGCATTGTCATCAGATTCTCAAACCTAATCAAAATAAAATATCCAAGAACCATTACTCGAGTAAAAAAATACAAAATACATTTGGCCAACCAAATTTATGTCATGAAGAATTTAACAGACTTCAAATAATTAACATACCCCTTCAAATCGGCATAGGAGGACAGATCGAGGTGGTACATCTTCCCCAAGGTTCCTACTTGTAATCAAGTCTAAATTAGGAAGAGAGAAAATCCTGATACTATGTTCTTTCCATAATCCAACAACAGCCAACTCACTGCGCACTGGATTGTCACCAATAGGATTTATATCAAGGCAAGATACATCATATTCAATCTCCAAATGTTTGACCTCAGTTAGTGACCCTTCTCCGATTTCCAAGTAAACAAGATTTCCCCCTCCAGTGGCAAGAAAAACCTATCACATGCAAACAAACATATCAGTTCACCTATAGAAAACACAGCATCTATGTACAAAATGAAAAATATATTAATTTCGATGTAAAGCAAAAATGACATCTAGAAAATATAACTGTGGCATAGAAAAATCAACTGCAATAATATGAGGAAACTTCTCCCACCTCTACGAGGCCAATATTAAAGCACAAAGGTTAGGACTAAACAAACCAAAGAAGCAAAAAAGATGCATCAATTCTATATAGTGAAGTAAACTTTGTAACTCTTTAAAATTTAAATATGTGCATCCTGTGAAATGAATCATCAGTAATTAGTTGTTAAGCATAGCACAGGAAATCTACACATAAGAAACAAAATTCCACTATAAGACAAACATGTCAAATCTAAAAGTCAATTAACCCTAGAGGTAACTGCTAACACTAACACTGTACTTGAAAAATTACACACCACTAAATTGCGAATGAGGGGAACTGAATTAACTATTGACAAGCTTCTAATATGATTTAATTTGCAAAGATTTCAAGGATTAGTGCTGAGAAAATGTCTAGGAATTAGGCAATATCAGATGCAATTCAAACTACCTGTGTGAATCCAGAATATAACTAAAATAGTTGGTTTTTGGTTAGACGAGTCATCATACCAGCATTATGCATAGAACAGGAACTGGCAGGCCTAAGATAATTTAGTTCTTCTTGTATTTCCATACTCCTAAAACATTTTCAAGATGTATTTATCTTTCTCATCTCTTGTTCAAGGAGAAATTTTGTGTTAAAGAAAAAGGCAACATGGTAGAATATGTTTCCTGAGTATTAAATTTTGTAGGGGGCTAAATTACTTTAAGGAAGCTCATCTACTTATGGGCTACCCAAGCACTGTCCAGAGAAAAGCATGATTCACATAAGAATCCAAAACTCCCGATGCCAGAAACAACTGTGATTTTTCCCAATTTATATCAGCCATGGCAAGCCACTTGGTGATACACAAAATTATCATTTCTAAGCAAGAAAAATTGCAAATTTGCATGACATTCATTAGTTGTGGGAAGCCACTTTATGCCAAATAACTTATAAGTAATCCTAGGTTGCCAGCAACAACTTGGTATGGAATATGCTTCTACTTGCAGTGAACAGATTGAAAGTGAGCAGTGGGAGAAAGAGTTGCCTATGGCTTACATTTGCAATGGTGAGAAGTTTCATCAACTACTAAAACCGACATGCATTAAGATAAAAGAAACATGTAAAAGCATAAGAAAATAAGGAACCAGAAGAACACACCTGAGTAGCATTAGCTGTGGCTACAATGATAGAATATCCAGATGGCACTCTCCATTCAGTTAATAATTTTCTCGATGATGCACTTACTAACCTCACGGAAATGGCTGTTACCTGTCAATCAGACTGGCGCATCATTAATAACAACCATACTTATTAACAATAAGCAGTCTAGTAACAAAAATAGAGTTCATATTTTGTTAAGGTCTACAATATTATATGAGAATCTCAAGCACCATTAAGGCCACAATTACTCAATACATTTTCAAGCTCTTAGCTGTTAATGATATAGCAGCTTCAGTCGTTCCTTCCAGCTCAGCCCTATTGAGAGAACATAAATTAAATGATAGCCCGTTGGCTATTTAATTTATATTCGTTGTTTTTTGTATTATCTTCATTTTATATTTTGATTATGGCCGACGTGAGAAGATACAAATTCATCTTGATAGTCAAATCTTTTATTAGAAGACATTTAATATTTGTATATTAATTGAGGCCGACTTCCATATATGAAGAGACGCGATTTCACTTCTGGCCGACATCATTTATGAATTGTAATTGTGTTTATTCTGACCGACCTTATGATATGAAGAGGTGCGACCTCTCTAAGTCGTATATATTCAAGATCATCCGTCCTTTGCAAAACCATCAGGCGAGTTCGTTTTCTCTCCTTCATTCAAGTGCGAATTTTCTCCAAGAGCAGATTGCGAATTTCTGTAAGTGCAGATTTAGGGAGGGCAGATTATTATCTGTTGTGCATCTAGTGTAGGTGCTGAATATTGGCCTTGTGATTGGCCTCATTGTAAAGAGAATTGTTGCCATTATTTATATATAAAAGAGAGATCTTTGTTGCTGGGTTTTTCTCCCTCAAGAGGAGGGTTTTCCCAGGGTATCTGTTGTGTTATTGTGTCTGATTTTGAATTAATTTTCTGTGCATTACATCTGATCATGAAACTTAACATTAGCAACCACAATAGCAGTCCCCCCCTCCAGTATTTTTTTAATTGGAAAGAGATCATAAAAGTAAATGTGCTCTAGGCATTGAGGCAAAAAAGCTATCACAGTGAGGTCAATTCTATTAATTTTCTAAAATGAACAAAAAAGTTAACATGTCAAAAGTACATAAACAAGTTACAAAAACCATAGTTGCAAAACTCTACGAGTACTCACGAGCCAGAACCAGTGGCACACTCGCCGAAAAACTCACCAAAATTGGTATAAAAAACTTTTCCACCAAATATTAAAAAGTTAATATGATTTCAAGCAATTTCAGGATGCGATTGAGGATGACTGCAGCAACTTAGGGCACTCGACTGGAAGCACGATAACAGGGGATTTTTTGCCTATTATCTGATCAGCCCTTGCATGAATATGGTAAGCTGATCTGCAAGCACTAACAATTGCTTTGTTGGTGCTTAAAGATTGGCCTAACATTATATTTTGATAAATAGTAATCATTATTATTCTTGTTACTAGATTCATGGCTGTACTTTGTTTGTGGTAGATTGATGGTTGATATTCGTCGGAAGGATGAACATCTATATTTCTCATGAAATTTAGTAGAAGTTTGGGATGATAGCAGAGACTCCTCACATTGATTAAAAATTCCAAATTTTGGATAGGAGTTTTTCATGAAGAACACCATGTCATTGACAAACTGTCAAACTCCATTGAGTGTTTGATTCTATCTTTCAAGTCTATTCTTTTTGAGAAATATTGCTGTTCATCCTTCCAACCTGGGAAAGTTCTATGGTGAATTCCTATAGTATTCAATTAGAGTATTATCTTTTTCAATTGGCAGGTTGCATGGTAAAGTTTTATTGTGGTGGATTCCTATTACATGCAACCTGCCAATTTAAAAAGATAATAGGAATCCACCATAGTAAAACTCATCAGCACCAAGCAATTATTACGCAAGTAATTGGTAAAATATTCAATGAATTATTTACAAAGAAGAATGTACATAAATAGATTACAAGGGATCGATGTTTCTAATATGAAACAATTGATCAGAGCCAAGAAAAGAAACTTTCCAATATATACATTAAGTGATACAATTGACCATTAAATAAATAATTTTAATTATTCCCTTAATGGTCAATCTGTTAACTACACCAAGATGCCCCCTGAATTTTACAAACTTATCTGGACTGAGCGACTTGGTGAGAATATCTGTTGTCTACTCCTCTGTCGGAACATACAGCAACTGAACTGATCCATCTTCAACAAGCTTCTAAATGAACTGACAAATAAGTTTCCACATGCTTGGTTCTTTCATGGAAGACTAGATTATTCGCAAATTTGAGAACTCCCTAATTATCACAGAACAAGGGAGTCGAACCTGCTTGAGAAATTTGCATATTTGCAAGCATCTGGCGAAGCCAAACTGCCTCACAAGCTGCCTTAACTGCTCCCCGATACTTTGCTTCTGTCAAGGAGAGAGCCACTGCCTGTTGCTTCTTACTAGTCCATGTGACTACACCAGATCCCAAATTGAACACATACCTAGATGTTGATTTCCTATCATCAACCGAACCTACCCAATCTGAGTCTGTGAAACCACTAAGTCTAGGATCGTGACTCCTAGTGTAAAGAAGTCCATAATCAGAAGTGCCCTTCACATAATGCAACACATGCTTCGCTGCAACCCAATGATCAGCCTTGGGGGTTGTCATGAAGCGTAAAATGTAGCTCACTCCAAAACTAAGGTCAGGCCTAGTGGCAGTGAGATAGATGAGGCTGCCTACTAATTGCCTAAAAAATGATTCATATACGACCAGTGAGTTTGACTTAGCTGACAACTTGAGCCCTTTTCCATGGGTGTGGAGACAGGTTTGCAATCCTGCATTTGGAACTTATCCAGTAGACTTCAAGCATATTTGGATGTGGAGATGAAGATACTGCTCTCGGTCTGCCAAACCTCAACACCTAAACAATAATGCAAAAGTCCCAAATCTATCATGTCAAATGTGTTGCACAAATCCTGTTTGATCTCAGCGATCAAATGTGTCGAGCTACCAGTAATGATCAGGTCATCCACATAGACAACAAAAATAAGAATATCACTACCAATATGTTTGACATACAGATTAGAGTTAGATGGACTCCTCTAAAAGCCATGATCTGTGAGGTACTTGTCAATCTTAATGTACCAAGCTCGAGGAGCCTGTTTCAAGCCATAGAGTGCTTTGACCAATCTGCACACCTTGTGTTCTTTATCGGCAACCATGAATCCCGGAGGCTACGTCATGTAGACCTCTTCCTTCAACTCACCATTGAGGAAAGCACTCTTAACGTCCATTTGATGAACTTTCCAACCAAACTGGGCTGCTAAGGAAAGGACGTGCCGAATGGTACTCATCTTGCCTTCCTTCTGTGAGAACCCCCTAGCAACGAGATGAGCTTTGTACTTGGTAAGGGTTTTGTCAGCTTTGTATTTAACCTTATACACCCATTTGCAGCTAATGGGCTTCTTCCCTGGAGGAAGATCAGAAAGGACCCAAGTGTGATTCTTCTTAAGACTCTGGTATTCAACTTCCATAGCCTTTTTCCCATTGAGGAATTCCTTTAGCCTCTGAATATGTCTGAGGCTCATAGACACTGTGAATGTTGGCCATGAGAGAAAAAATGACTGTATGTCGTTGTTTGCTCTTGTTTTTGGATGATCTACCCTCAATGAGCTCAATGAGCTCATCAACATGAAGATCACCAATAGTCTTAGCCCACCATTTAGGTCGAAGAGTAGAAGTGCCAACATCAAATGTAACAAGAGGAGCTGAAATTGGTTGTGGATTTGGAACAGGTTCATCAGGTGGAAGATCAATATCATCCAGAGGAAAATCAGGTTGAGCATCATCAAAGAGAAAATCTTCATCATCCCTCCCATCAGGTGAACCTAACGGAAGACGGAAACCCAAATCAGAAGACTTAAAAGGCTGATCCTTAGAATGTTGCACAGATGAGGAAAGGTGAAAGGGTCCTCGTTCTTCATCAAAGACAACATCTCGACTAAAGATAAGACAATTAGTGTCTACATCAATCAACTGGTAAGCCTTATGATTGTCATTGTACCCTGTGAACATAAGCTTTTGACTCCTGGAATCCAACTTTGAGTGCTTGGTACCTGGAATCCAAACATATGCTAAAGAGCCAAACATTTTCAGATGACTTCAACCAGTCCAAGCTTCCTCAGGAGTCTTCCCCTTAACAGCATGTGTAGGAGACCGATTATGGAGATAGATAGCAGTGTAGACTGCTCCTGCCCAATATTTATTCGGAACACTCCTGTGTTGTAACATAGAGTGGGCCATCTCAATGATTGTACGATTACACCACTCTACAACACTGTTTTGCTAAGGAGTGTAGGGTGTGGTTAACTGACGTTTGATGCCATGTGTATCACAAAAGTTGGAGAAAGCAAAAGAACAGAATTCTCCCCCATTATCTGACCTAAGAGTGATTATGCAACAACCAGACTCTTTTACTACTAAGGCCTTAAACTTCTGAAATATAGTAAACACATCTGATTTCTGTCTAAGAAAGTACACCCACATTTTACGACTAAAATCATCAACAAAAAGCAAGAAATACCTGTAACCAGTAACAGAAGGTGTATTCATTGGCCCACATACATCAACGTGAACCAACTGCAGTACCTTAGAGGCTCACCATGAATCACCATCCGTGAACGGTGTCCTGTGCTACTTCCCAACCTGACAAGCTCCACAAACATCATGATGCTGAGTCTGGATCTCAAGTAAACCAACTACAAGTCCCTCCCGAGCTAGCTGAGAGAGATAGTGCACATTTAAGTGCCCATACCGTTGATGCCAAAGACTGGTAATAGCAAAATTTTTTGCTACCATGGCTAACTCCAGAGAGTCACTTGTATCCACAAGTTTGTATAGACCATGATCCTCAATACCAACAGCAACAGTGGTGCAAGTCTCCCGATCAACAATGGAACATTTGTGTGCACTGAATACCACATCCAACTGAGGAGAATGCCACATGATCTGACTGACAGAGAGAAGGTTTAGTTCCATGCCAGGAATGTAGTATACATTGAGGAATATGAGATTCCTCCCACCAGACTGAATCTGAACAGTGCCCTTACCGACAACTGTATACTCTTCACCACCTCCAAAAATAACTAAGTCAGTGAAAGGAGAGAAGTCTGTGAACCAATCATGCTAATAAGTGAAGTGTCGCGAAGCACCTGAATCAATGTACCAGGCAGAGGACTTCACATGATTTGCAGGTCTTTTAGCCATAATACTGTAAAAAGCAGATTCCTTCTGCTCGATGTGCTCAGCAACATTCGCTTTCTGCTGAGACCCTCCCTACTTCTTTTGTTCAAAAGCCAAACGCTGACGACAATCCTTCTTCATGTGACCATATTTGTGGCAATAATTAAACTGAATATTCTTTTTCTTAAAGCTGCCCAGAGGATGACTTGAGCCTTTCTGCTGCAAAGGCTAACCTTTCCCTTTGTTCTTAGGTTAAGACTTAGCTACAAAAGCCTGTTTGTAGAGGATGAAGCACTACTACCAAACTATTGTTTCCAGCGTTCCTATTGCAAGAGGATGGTACAAAGCTCCGAAAACTTCAGATCAACATTAGTAGATGTAATGTTGATGGTTTCAACAAAGTGTTCATATGACTTTGGTAGACTTCTCAAGGTGATTACTACCATGTCCTCTTCCTCCATCTTCCAACCAATCACCTCCAACTGATCACAGATGTCTTGAATCTTTGTCAGATGCTCCTATAAGGACATTCTCTCATCCATCATGATGGAGAACAACTAGTTTTTTAGAAAGAATGCACGGCTCTTGTCGGAGGTCTCATGCAAAGTTTTCAAGTGCTCACAAATTTTGGCACCTAATTTGTTGGATGGTACCTGTAGAAGCTAATCATCAGTAACTGAAAGTTTAATGAGCATCACCGCTTCACGATTTTGCTCGTCAAACTTTTCCTAGTCTTTACCCGCCCTTGTGGGACGACTGGTATTCTCAAGAACAATTTGATCAAGGCAGCAATATTCAAAGATGGTCATCATTCATTGCTTCCAAGTATTATAATTTTTGTCACTGAATTGTTAACTGCCTTCCAACATAATGTTGGTCAAACTCGCCATCTTGCACGCTTTTCGAGGTACGAAAAACAAGACAAACTGAGAAGGCGATAAAACTGATTGCATGAAATCTGAGACACAAATTCCAAGATACTAAAGCAATTTTAGGCACAAATTTCAAGGCATGGATTTTGAGACACCCAGAAAAATCTGACTACCCAGAAAAGTTCTCGAAAAACCCAAAAAGAATCTAGAATCAGAAAAAAAAAATGACTTCAAATCAACGGAATTTTCAAAACCCTAGCCGCCAAAACATATCAAAAAAAATCGAGCTGGAGAAACCTGTGCTTATTAAAAATCGTGTCAAAAAACCCTTGAAATCAACCAAAAATCTTCTACAAAATACAGAAAATTTGAGCACCAGCCAGAATACCTACAAAATGCCAAAAAATCGATTTTCGTGCACCAAGAAAACAAACAAATCGCATTCAAAAAGAGTTGAAAAACATGTCCAAAGTTGCAAGAAATAATGGAGGTCGTGCCCAAGAGTTTTGATTTTTTTCTCTCACAAACGCGCCCAAATGAAGGTATATCGTGTGCCAGAAAGAAAAGAACACGCGCCTAGAATCGCATTGTATAGAAAACGAAAACCCAGACAAAAAAACGCGATAAAAATGAAGACCGAAAACGCAGATTCAAAGCTGACGAAATCCGCAACCACAGAGAGCAGAAAGAGGAGGCCAAACATAGGGAAAAATCGCGGCCCAGGAAGAGTTAAAACAAAATGCGCGCCCAAAATGGGAGACAAAACACAATTTTAAACTCAAGACGATTTTTTCTTTTTAAAACTCACGAATGGCGCCCAGAAACGATTCGTGCTCTAATACCATATTACACAAGTAATTGGTAAAATATTGAATGAATTATTTACAAAGAAGAATGTACATAAATAGATTACAAGGGATCGATGTTTCTAATATGAAACAATCGATTAGAGCCAGGAAAAGAAACTTTCTAATATATACATTAAGTGATACAATTGACCATTAAATAAATAATTTTAATTATTCTAATAGCAATGGCATGGAAAAATGATTCCTAATTACAAAAACTGAAGAAAAAAAATCACATTTTGATGAAAAAATGAGGATAGAACTTAGAAGCTAATCACCAATTTTTTATTTAAGATTATGATTATACCTATACTCCATTGGAGGCAAGGAACTGCACAAGAATCAAACATGTTATATGACAATGAAAGTTGAAATTGCAAAAAGCAATCAAACATGAAAATGAAAGAATAAGGAAATCTTTTATGTGGCAGTTTTTTATTTTTTAAGTTTAAGTTGCAGCACTGCTAACTAGAGTATTACTGATTTTCTCATGTTGTCTCCCTTTCTCTAGGTTTTATTTTTTATTTTTCTAAAAGAAATATGCCTTCTGAAAATAAAAGAATTGATAGCAAAAAAGGGATCCTTGTTGAAAATATAAGACACCAAGTACAATACAAGAAGAGGTTAATTGTACCCGTTGCACTAAGCCTATGACCGATGGCATAAATCAACTCAAATATCACCTTGCACGAATCCCTTGCCGAGATGTTATGCAATGTATAGTAGCTGGTCCAAAGGTTGAGAAGGAGGTGAAAGCACTCCTTGCAACATATAAGCAAAGGAAAGTAGAAAAAATGATAACATCAAAGGCAACGGCAGCCCCAAACCTAGTTTTCAGTTCTACAAGGTCACAGAGATATGGGGGCCTCTTCTTCCATTGGGCCATAGATACAAGGATCAGGAAGTGTGAGCAGCCATAGTTCTACCATTTTTGTTCCTCGTAACACTCCTAATTCACAACCTTCATTAGAAGGTACTGCATGGAATATAGAATTGCAACATGAGGCAAAGTTGGCATGTGCAAGATTTTGGTACTACAATAATATTTTGTTTAATATTGCTTTAAGTCCTTATTGGGAACACTTGGTCAATGCATTGACTGTGGTAGGTAAGGGGTTTGAATCTCCAAGTTGTCATGAGTTGAATGGACCATTATTGTAAAATGAGGTCCAAAACACACACCTACTAGTAGAACAACACAAGAAATTGGCAAAAACAATTCTGCATCATTTTATCTAATGGGTGGATAGATGGTAGAAATAGGACACTAGTCAACTTTTTAGTGACTTCAGGAAGATTGCTAGTATTTTTAAAATCAGTTAATGTCTCCAACGAAAGAAAAATGCAAACACCTTGTGCAACATGTTGGATGAGGTGGTGATGGAGGTGGAAGTGGAAAATGTCATTCAAATAGTGATTGACAAAGCAGCTACATATGTGGCAACTCGTAGATTTTTACAAGCAAGGCACCCAACATTATTTTGAAGCCCTTGTGCTGCCCACTATCTTGACCTGCTCCTTGAGGACATAGGGAAACTAATTTGACTAAAGAATGTGGTTGAAGATGCAAGGAATATCACAAAGTACATCTACAACCACACATGGGTCCTAAATCTTATGACAGAGCGCGCTAGTGGCAAAGATCTCGTGCAATCAGAAGTCACACGCTTTGTCACTAATTTCCTCACCTTGCAAAGTATATAAGCTACAATGCCCAACTTCAAGTGCATGTTTGTGAGTGAAAGACGATTAGATAGTCCTTATTCTAGGAAGGTTGAAGCAGAGAAGGTCGTGAAGACATTTTTTAGAATAAGACTTGCCAAAGTCATGGAGGTGATCATCAATGTAAAATTTCAAACCTTGATTTGTATTTATTTTTTTATTTTCTAATTTGCTGATTTTGTTTAATTTTGATATTCAAGAGTCAAAACCATTGGTTAGGGTTCTACAATCAGCGGATGGGGATCAAAACCCTGTGGAGTATCTATACGAGCCATGGATAAGGCCAAAGAAGTGATTCAATATTTGTATGGGTCGAACAAGACCAAATATGAACCCATATTGTGCATAATCGATCGATGAAACCAACAACTCAACCAATATATTCATGTTGTCGCTTACTAGTTTTATTTCTCCCCTACTTTTAAAGCAAATGCAAAGGCTGTTATTGGCCCGAACACATGCATTGAGAGATTGGTTGATGATGATGACTTTCGAGAACTCATACTTGACAAGATACAAAGATAAAAGAAGGTCGAGGGAGCATCATTTTCTTCAAATTTTTGCATTCATAGGAGCTATTAAAATAATGTTTATTTATTTATTAATGCTCAATATTGTAAGATATTGTAAGATAGAGATAAGATCGTCTCCGATCTTATCTGGAGTTTCTTTTTAGAAACTTTCCAGTTTTGTAAATCTTGTAAACTATTTATTGAGCGTCTCGCTCTTGTTAATAACATCAATTAATTTACCAATTACTTGCGTAATATGGTATCAGAGCCAATACGCTCAAAATTGAATTTTTAATTCAGAAAAATCTTTTCAAGATTTTTTCAGCTCTTGAATTAAAAATTTAATAAAATCTTCTTTGAAAATTTTCGAAGATTTTTGTGAGCTTAATTTCGGAATTTTTTTTTTCGAAATTCTGGTGTGGCTCCTCTGAAGAATTTCGAAGGCGCGATTTTATTCTGTGGAGGACGCGTTTTGAAGCCCGCGTTTTCGTTTGCCTGCTGGACGCACGATCTGCTCGCGTTTTTTCTTGTTCTGGTGACGCAACCTTGTTTTGATCCTCTTCTGGGCGCACGTTTTTGACAAATCCTGGACGTGTTTTTTTGTTTCACTTGGACGTGACCTCTGAAAACTCCCAGACGCGATTTTCTGTCTTAGACGCGCGTTTTTTCATCTGTCTTTGGGCCGCGTTTTCTCTTTGTTTTCTGGCACATCCTCTCACAATTTAAAATTGTTCATTTTCTTTGGCGTCATGCCACGAGCTGTTTTGTTGGCGAAGGTTGTCTGGCGTTTTTGTGAAGGCAGCGTTTTTCCCAACGTCTTTCGTTTGAAAGCGTGTGTATCCTTCGACCCTTGAAAAATCTTTTGAATCTTGTATTCTTTGAAGCCGTAGCTAGGGAGTTCTCGGTCGTTACCTGTTTTCAGCGAATCCTTCACTTCTCTACATGGTACTCTGGTTTACCAATGGCTAGGGCATTGAGCGATCGTCCGAGGTTTTGACTGCGTTTTGAAATTGAGAAAATTTTTTTAGATCCGCAATTCACGGTAGGTTTTTGAGAGCTCAAAGTGGGTTGGTCTGCATTCCTCACCGGGTACATCGTTTAGGTACCTCCCGAATTTTATTACCATCAGGTACCTTTGTACTTCTTGATCGTACTGAATACATCCATCTTTTACGCATTGGAATTCGTGCCTCGAGTTTCGTGCATCAGCCTCTTCCCAGTACCTCGTTTTTCGTGCCTCAAAAAGCGTGAAGATGGCCAGTTTAAGCAATTTAATGCTAGAGGGCAGCCAGAGATTTAATGGCAAAAATTACAACACCTGGAAGCAGCGGATGTTAACAATTTTTGAATACCGCTGCCTTGATCAGATGATCCTCGGCAACGCTACTCGTCCTGAAGCGGCGGGTAAGGATCAGGATAAATTTGATGAGCATAATCGTGAAGCCGTCATGCTTATTAAGCTTTCGGTTACTGATGATCAGCTCCCTCAGATCCCACTGTGAAAATCAGCTAAGGAGATCTGGGATCACTTGAAGGATATGCATGAAACTTCCGACAAAAGCCGTGCGTTTTTCTTGAAGAATATGCTGTTTTCTATCATGATGGATGAGAAGACAACTCTGCAAGCGCACTTGAATAAAATCTAGGAGATTAGAGATCAGTTGGAGGCGATTGGTCGAAAAATGGAGGAAGACATGGTTGTGATCACCCTGAAGAGTTTACCGAAGTCCTATGAACATTTCATAGAGACCCTCAACATTACGTCTGCTAATGTTGATCTCAAGTTTCCGAATTTGTGCACTATCCTGTTGCAGCAGGATCGCTGGAGACAACAGTTCGGTAGCAGTGAATCATCATCCTTCACGGAGTAGGCCTTTGCAGCAAAAACTCAGTCAAAGCATCATAGGAAAGGTCAGCCTTCCGCGGCGGAAAACAAAATTGACGCTCCACCCGATGAAGGAAGAAAAATGTCTGATGCAATTCTTGTCATAGAATTTGGCCACATCAGAAGATTGCCGTTAACCGTTTGACCGAAATAGAAGCGTGAGGGTTTGAAGCGAATAATGGCGACGCTCTGAAGCCAGAAGGAATACTTTTATGCCTTGATGTAAAAGACCCTTGAACCATGTCAGTCCCTCTTGGTACACATAGATTCACGGTGCCTAAAGCGTCATTTCTCCTATAAATTGATTGGTTCTAAAACTTTTTCCATGCAGCGACTCAGTAATCTTTGGAGGAGGTGAGGAATACACAGTTGTCGGCACAGGCACTGTTCAGGTTCAGTCTGGCGGGAGGGATCTCATATTCCTCAACGTATATTATGTACCTGATATCGAGCTCAATCTTCTCTCAGTCAGTCAGATTATGCGGCATTCTCCCCAGATGGATGTGGTATTCAGCTCGCATAGATGTTCAATTGTTGATCGAGAAACTCGCACAACGGTGGCCGTTGGGATAGAGGATCATGGCCTTTACAGGCTTGTGGACACTGGTGATTCTCCGGAGTTAGCCTTGGCAGCCAGAAATTCAGCTGTCACCAGTCTTTGGCACCAGTGGTATGGGCACTTGAACGTGCACTATCTCTCTCAGCTTGCTCGGGAGGGACTTGTTGATGGCTTACCTGACATTCAGACTCAGCATCTGGGCGTTTGTGGTGCTTGTCAGGCTGGGAAGCAGCATCGCACACCGTTCAAGGATGGCGACTCTTGGCGGGCTTCTAAGGTACTTCAATTAGTTCATGCTGATATTTGTGGTCCTATGTCTGTTTCTTCTATAACTGGTTGCAAGTACTTTCTACTTTTTGTTGATGACTATAGTAGGAAAATGTGGGTGTACTTTCTTAAGCAGAAATCAGAGGTTTTTAATGTATTTCAGAAGTTTAAGGCCTTAGTTGAAAAAGAGTCCAGTTCTTGTATTATAACTCTTAGGTCAGATAATGGGGGGGAATTCTGTTCTAGTGCATTCTCCAACTTCTGTGATACTCATGGGATAAAGCGTCAGTTAACCACACCCTACACTCCTCAGCAAAACGGTGTTGTAGAGCGACGCAATCGTACGATTGTTGAGATGGCTCGCTCCATGTTGCAACACAAGAGTGTCCCTACCAAGTTTTGGGCAGAAGCCGTCAATACATCCGTCTATCTCCTTAATAGGTCACCTACTCATGCTGTTAAGGGGAAGACTCCTGAGGAAGTTTGGTCTGGTCGCAAACCTAGGATCAGTAATTTGAAAGTTTTTGGCTCTCTTGTGTATGTTTGGATTCCAGAGGCCAAGCGCACTAAGCTGGACTCCAAGAGCCAGAAACTCATGTTCACAGGGTACAGTGACAACCACAAGGCATATAGGCTGATTGATATAGACACTGATCGTCTTATCTTCAGTCGAGATATTGTCTTTGATGAGGAACGAGGTCCATTTCACTCTTCTCCTTGTTCGGCATTCGAGGAGGATCGACCTCGGGGTCGATATGAGTGTGGAGCTTCAATTAGAGTCCCGCGATGGGAGGGATGGCGAAGACCCTAGTCTTTGATGACTCAACACGAGTTTCCCTCGGTGATCATGAACTTATCTCCTTGCTTGAACTGTTTCGGATCTGACCGGATCGACTCCTCCTGTTGCATCTGATGTTGGCACATCTACTCTCCGACCGAAATGGTGGGCTAAGACTATCAGTGACCTTCGTGCTGATGAGCTCATTGAGGGTAGATCATCCAGAAACAAGAGCAAACAGCAGTCTACAGTAAATTTTGCTCTCATGGCCAACATTCACAGTACTTATGAGCCTCAGACATATTCAGAGGCAAAAGGGATACCTGAGTGGGAAAAGGCAATGGAATCAGAATACCAGAGTCTTCAGAAGAATCACACTTGGGTCCTTTCCAATCTTCCTTCAAGGAAGAAGCCCATTAGCTGCAAATGGGTGTACAAGGTGAAGTACAAAGCTGACGGAACCCTTGACAAGTACAAAGCTCGTCTGGTTGCACGGGGGTTCTCCTGAAGAGCTACATTGACTATGAGGAGACCTTTGCTCCTACAGCCAAAATGAGTACCATATGGCTCGTCCTTGCCTTAGCAGCTCAATTTGGTTGGAAGGTCCATCAGATGGATGTGAAGAGTGCTTTCCTCAACGGTGAGTTGAAGGAGGAAGTATACATGACGCAGCCTCCAGGTTTCAAAGTTGCTGGTCAAGAACAGAAGGTGTGCAGATTGGTCGGTTGCATGAAAAAAAAGTTACAAGGGCAAGGTTCACATGAAGCACTTGACCTTCATGACATTGATCCATATTCAAATTTGAATGTTGAGCCTAATAATATTCATCTGGATCCATTGTTAATTGATGATTAGTTAGCTGATTTGGTGAAGGAGGCAATTGAATGGGAAGCGGATATGATAGCATATGAGGAGGCAGAAAGCAAGGTTAGTCAGCCACCAAGGGCAAGTTCCTCACATACACAAATTAATCCTATCACTATGGATGAGGCACTTGATGAGGCTCCTATAGAGGATATTGCAGCTATACCATCTACTTCAGCAACACCCACATGATGGCAACAAACATTTTTGAGCTTTACTTGTAGACAAAATTTATGATTTATAATTTTCATTGATACTGAAACTTGAAGTCATATGTTTTCAGAGGTTGAACTTGGTTTTTGGTCTGATCTGTATTGAACTCAAACTTTGATTTATATAAAATGGAAATCAGTAACATGTTCTACAAATTCAATAAATATGTGAGTTTTTGAAGAATATTTTAAAAAACTTTGTATTTTCAAATATTCAATAAATTTGCTGAGTTATTGCCTAGTTTTTTAAATTTTGGGCCTGCTGAGTTATTGCCAAGTTCAAGTTTTTCAACTACGACAAAAACATTATAAGTGCAAGAAGCAAGTACAACCAAAAAAAATGACTAATACTAGAAAATATTTTACAGAATTACCCTAGCCATCTAAGTAGAGAATGTCAAGATTGAAAGAAGAAAGAAACCCAGCCTTCTCTAATCCCCAACGTAATAGTAATAGGAGTGAAAATAATCTGTGCATTATCCAAAAATTATCAGACTAACAATCAGATATAACTATACTGATGAAAGCATGAAAATGCAGTATTGTTGCAAGGTCAAAATCATCAAGGGAGTTATCTAAAGTTGAAAGGCTCTGCTATGTTTGTTCTCACCCGGAAATGAAATTTTCTCCCACTATGAGGGAACCAATATTCATTTGATCTGAGGTAGAGTAGGGGTTATCCATCAGTAGGGAAGCCTGGTGTGAGTATCTCCCGATCCAGTCCATCTCCTTATTCGTTTGAGCGGAATGCTACTCAGGTTCTTTTACATACTTGGGTTAAATATTATACAATTTCAAAAAGATGGCACCTCACTTCAGGTCCCTATGCAAAAGCTATGACCTTTGCAAGTTGTAGGACTAGGTGTCAATGACATAGTTGGCCACAGCCAAACTCATCTTATAGGTTTGACCACTTTTAAGCATTTCTTTGATGGAACAATGCACAGGTAACAGATTTGACTGCAGATAAACTTCTTCCTACAAGACAAAATAACAAAGCTGAAGAGTGTTTCAAGAAAACCAGATTTCATACTTATCTCTTCACATGGAAGGTGTTGACTCTGCCTCTCAGTTGATTCATCTACATTCTCTGTCCTAAGAAAACACCCATAGTAGCAAAAATTTCAAGAAATTAGAATTTATCATGATAAATTGCGGCTTGGCCTGGTTGGCAATCCAATTTAGATCAGAATGCCACTTTTCTTGAAACCTAAAGAATGTTTGCTAATGCACAAAAAATCATGGTTAAATTGTGATATTCTCAAAATCGCTATTTATTAGTCATGGCTCTTCCCCTTATAAAAAAGGCATCTTTTTCATTTTGTCCCTCATTTTTACACTGCAGATTTGGATATTTTCAGAGCATATTCAGAGTTAAACAAAGAGGAGCATTACTCGAGAACAAGAATAACTTGCATCGGAACAATTAGAGCACACTAATTCTTCAGTGACTGCAAATATCCTTCATTTTCATTCAAGTAATGCCCTAAGAGTTTTTTCCTTTTTCTCGAGCGTTTAACTAATCTTAAACCCTAACAGTGAGGGTTTTAATATTAAACTCTAAAAATTATGCATTTCAAATTTACCCTAGGGCCTAAGCATTCGGGTTTTTACTAGCAAACCATTACCATTAGAGTTTTTTACATTAAACCCCTAGACATTAGGGTCATCAGAATTAAACCTAATGATTAACCATTAAGATTTACCTTGAGGATTTTATTACTTAAAATTGTAAACGTAACATGAAACTTAAGCCCTAAACCAAAACCCTAAATTATTTCTAGTTTACGAAGAGGCTAAGATTTTTTAATTTTAAATTTCTACTAACCCTAACAGCTAACCCTAACCTATTCTTTTTATTTAGGGTTAGGGTAGAAATTTTGCAAATTTTTAGCATACATTAAACCTAATAAGAAATCCTAATTATTTTGGTTTAACCTTAGGGAGAGGGATTTTTTTAAATGTATGTACTAACCCTAACCCTATTTTTTGGTTTAGTGTTAGGGTTAGGGATTGTTTAAAATTTTAAATTTT
Organism: Sequoia sempervirens; assembly: GCA_007258455.2. Lineage (NCBI taxonomy): Eukaryota > Viridiplantae > Streptophyta > Pinopsida > Cupressales > Cupressaceae > Sequoia > Sequoia sempervirens. The sequence goes on from VDFB02377972.1 coordinate 21,613, forward strand.
TAGTATGTTCTAATCCAAAGCCTATCTTTTTTTGGTTGAGTGTTAGGTTTAAGGATTTTTTTAATATTTACTTACTCTTAAACGGGTCAAGGAATTTTAAACTTCTTTTTATTGCCTACTATAGGGTTTATATTTTCTTATGTTTTTCAAGTAAACCTAATGGCTTTTTATTTTATTTTGCTGATTTTAGGTGATCATGCTGCAAAAAGAAGATTTTGCATCGACCTATGGTAAAGCCATCCATGATTCAGAAAACCCAAAATGCAATCTCTTTGGCCTTGATTACTTTAAGGAGATATATCACTTCAAATGGCACAATTTATAATTTGAAGTGGTAGATCTCCATAACCTTAAGTTTGATACATAACATGAATTGTGTGCACAATTTCTGGTCACAAGGGGTTTTTCAATCACAAGGGTTTTTTTAGTCTAAAAAGTACCAATCATGGAGGAAATGCAAAGGGTTTTTGTGATCAAAGTTTAACACATCAAAACAAGGCATGTGCAATGGCGATCCCAAGGCGATCACAATGTGTAGGCATTTTATAAATCAAAGCTTTTTTAGAGCACATGACAAACAAAATAATATTGAGGACACCTAGGTGTCCCCACGATGGTCAAGGGACATCTCATAAGTCCTTGGTCATCTCGGAGGCAACCAAACATCCCACTAACATTCAAAAACTTTTGCACACGTCTTGGGTACATTCTGTGAATTTCCATAAATTAAGAATGACCAAAGGGCATCCCACCATTCCAAAAATGTGTGTGGGAATGGGGACATGGGTTTCAAACGGGGGGATGATCCCCTATGTAACATAGGGTCCAAATTATAACAAACAATGTTGCTAGCTTTTTGGCCTCAAGGAGACTTTTGATAGAGAAGTATCCCACATTATTTTCGATCCCATGCACAATGCATCATCTCACCCTAACCTTGGAAGTGATTGGAAAATTTCCATGGGTTAAAACCTATGTTAGAGTGGAGCCAAACAATTAACAAATTTATCTATAGTCACACCAAGGCGTTGAGTATGATGGGCACCATCACAAATGGTAAGGGAATTCTTCAGCCAAGGGCAACAAGATTTTTTACCGTCTTTGCATTGAAAACCTTTGTGCATAAAGGATGAACTTGAGACAATTGTGTGTTTCCCCCAAGAGTGTTGAGTCTAGCTTTGCAACTCATTAGGATGGCAAGACTGTCACCACATATGGTTTTCATGAGATTTTTCATTGGATGAACAATAGATTGTGCTAATTTCAAATCCTTTGGTAAGAATTTTGAGAGTAGTTGATAAGGAAAAATCCCCCATGGACTATTACTATAATGTCACCAATAGGGCCAAGGAAGATATTAGGATTAGGATGTACAATGACATTCAGAAGTACAAGCTGGTATGGGAGTTCATTAATGACAAATGGGATAAGCAAATGCATTGCTACCCCAATGATGTTTGATGCTATGTCAATCAAGCATTTTTTTATAGTGTGTCCTTAGAAATAAAGCAAATGCATTGAGAGAATTTTTTCCCCAATTTAGAGGGGCAGTGGCCAGCTTTCAAACCAGGTACAAACAAGGAAAGGGATTTTTCTCCAATGTATTTGTTGTAGAAGCCAACATGGTGTTGAAACCAGGTTTGCAACCAACTTTTCCCTTTTTCTCTTTAGAAGTTTTAAAGTTTGATCTTTTAAGTTTGAAATACATTATAGATATTAAAATAGATCATAAATGATAGAATATGAAATTTTGGTTTTGTCAATACAATAGTGGGATTTTGCAAAGAGGAAACCAAAGAGACCTACCTACAATGGAGTGGAGAACAAGAACATTGTGGACATTGGGAAAGTTTAGACTAGCTTGAAATGGAGAATTTTCTAATTGTAATCTTTTTGTGATCTTAGATATTTTGGTTTTAGTTCATTGCCATGGACTCATGGGATAACTAGACTGTGCTTACTCTTGGAATTCACCAGATGCAAGTCATAGAATGCTGCAACCTAGGGGTCCTCATGAAGGAAACAAGCTTGTAAAACTAATTTTGATGGTGAATTATTTATCCTAGTTTTCTTCCCACATCAGTCTTCTCAAAGATAAAACACTAGTGTTGATTTCTTTTCCATTTGATGATGTTTCTTCCACTTGTCTATGCTATTTTCTTCCAAGTCTGCTAACCTCCATAGCACAAGTTGATAAGATACAGCTGTATTTAGGATGATCAACCCTTTTACAAGCATATTTCTTGTTCTCTCATCACCTATTTGTTCAAGTTAACTCCACATAACATACTATTGCGTGCACTATGGTTTTAACTTTTGTGGACTATTTAAGCATTTACATATGTGTAGTAGCATGTTTTGGAATCTGAATTGAAGCGTGTAATTGATGTAAGAATGTTAACATTTGTGTAAGGATTAATGGTGTTAGAAACCAGCTATAGTTGCTTTACTTACGTCTTAATTTAAGGTCTTTAATGTTGTTCAAATAATAATAGAACCTGAGCAATAAGGCTTTGTAAAGAAATATGTGTTGGATACTTCAAATAGAATATCCATTGAGTTTATGGATCAGTGTAGCAACCTTCTACAGCATAAATGCCCCATAGTAAAAGAAAATGCCCATGTACCATCCAAGGACTATATGCTCAACTAACAAAACTTCAGTATTCCACGAAGACTCTGAACAGGTGGATGAGGCAGAAAATTTCAGGTACAGTGAAAAAAAAACCAAAATTCAGCAACAATAGAGAGATGGCAGCGAAAATAACATTAAATTTTTTGAAAATTTAACTATACAAAATAGCAAAAGAAATAGGAATTTATCATTTATGTAAACAATTTGACACCCAAATGAACCAAAATTCCTAATATAAAGATAAATCAAAATGGTTTATAGTAGAAGCATTACTCACAATCAGGATTTATTCAAAAAAAGTCAAGAAAATAAAAGCTGCCTTTGCATACAACACAACCCAAACCAATTTTTATTTTCTGCTTTTTAAAACTAGAGCTGGAATCTGGGACAACCATCCTAGCGGGGTCAGGGGCAGTGCCCCTCACAGAGTCCAAACTAAAGCCTCCAGTACAAATGTTGTGGTGTACTCCTCATTGCCAGAACTGCTAGGAAGAGCATTTCTTTGCCCGATTTAACCTGGTCACTGATAAGAGATAACAAATACAACAGAGCATTATTATGTAATGAGCTTAACTAAGTTGCCGAATTGGTACGGGTATGGGTACAGTACGGTGGTACCACAAACCTTTTTTTTTTGGGTGTGGGTACGTTTGGGTACATCCGTACATAAAACATATATAAATGATAGATATAGACATATTTGCAGCCTAAAAAGTAAAAACAAGAATTAAATTTAGACAATTCAAAAAATAGTTATTGAATATTGAACAATAAATGTTAAAAAAATTATTAAACAATAACTATAAACATTCAATATTTAATTTATTACTAAAAATTACAATTAATAAACGTTTAATATGTAATTATTAATTAATATAATTATAATTTATATTTATAATTATAATTTTAAATTATTGATTATTATTTATTAAAATAAGAAATAGCAACATAAATAAATTTTAACATTAAATATACAAAATAATAATTAGATTTATATTTATTATTTTAAGATTTAAACTTTAAACTTTAAAACAATTAAATTAAAATACTAAAATAAATTTATTTATTTATATATAATAAAATTATAAATGTTAAATGTTTAATAATAAATAATATGTAATCTATTTTTTTACATTTTATACTAAATAAATAAAAATAAAAGCACATTATGTATAATATATATTATAATTTATAGGCTATAAAACAATGTTATTAAAATGTTATGCACATTGTGTGTAAGAACAGTATTAAGGTGGGGGAGGGAGGAGGAGGAGAGGGCTGGTATTATAAAGTTGCCAAAAAATATTGAAAACTATGAAAGCTCATAGTTTAGATGCAGAAACCGGTGGCGACAATGGCGGATAAAATCTCGAAGAAGAAGCGTTTGTATACGGGGAAAATGGCCCGGTGAAATCTCGAAGAAGCGTTCATTTACGCTACCCACGACCACTGAAGCGCACGTCTGGTTTCTCTCCCGTTTTCTCACCGCCACCGAAATGCGACCACGGTACAGGGTGGAATGGTTTTACTGCCTCTTCCGACCAAAAAAGCCGGAAAATGCATCTATTTCTTGCGTCTGATTCTGCTACCCGCGCGTGCCTTTTCTCCTCCTGAAAGTCGCAAAATGAACAAGAAAAACAGCGGCGAATACCCCAAGCAAAACGGGCGGTGAAAATAATGAAAATAAGTTAAGGGTTATTTGCTTTGACATTTGGAAATTGCATAAAGTTTGCTGAAACTGCACCGGAATCAATTGAAAACGCCACGTCACAAAGAAAAATGGCCAGATTCGAGAAAAAATCGTATAAATTCATGGAAACGTTTTTTTTTTTTTTAAATAAAGAACCCTGCCCGAATCCATAGGGTTTCGATGGCGTATCAGTTTTGGTACGTACCCGTACCCGGAATCGGCAAGGTAAAGGGCCGATTCCGGTAACTTAGGAGCTGAAGTGGTAAAAGAAAAAAAAATCAATTGATCTAACTTGCTTACAACAGGCAAGCATTGGTAAAAAAATCAGATTTGAAATAACTGATTGCTATATCTAAATTTGAAATTCAAAGTATAAAAAAATTAAAAAACAAAAACAGATCAGCTCATATTAAGTTTCTTATGATATTTTTTTAAATTAAGACTAAATGAAGAGGATAGTGTAAAGGTTATTGAGGAGTGGCTGAGTGATAGATGGAATGGGGGCTGAGGGTGGAGGATTGTTATATCTATATTTGAAATTCATGGTATAAAAATTTAAAAAATAAAAACAGATCAGCTGATATTAAGTTTCTTATGATATTTTTTTTTAAATTATGACTAAATCAAGAGGATAGTATAAAGGTTATTGAGAAGTTGCTGAGTGATAGATGGCATGGGGACTGAGGATGAAGGCTACACAGTTGAAAAAATGGAATATAGTCATTCTTTCTATTTTTTTCTCTGTTTTCATTTTGCCTGCTTCCCCAGAAACAGTAATGCGGATTCAATAAACTCGATGGACATCTGCATGTCCCCTGGCCATTCCAGTGACAGCAGGGTGTCCCCAGACGCTCCCTTCAGAAAGGATCATCCCCAAGGATGTTCCCTGCACTGCAGAGCCAACCCCAAGACTGCCCCTTTCACAGGTGGCACTCAAAAGGATGCCACGAAGATGTTTCCTCATCCCACTGTTCCCAGAACATCCACCATTCCAGGTGCAGCAAAATTTAATGTCCCTGGGGAACACTGCAAAAATAGAAATTTACCAAATTTCATTCACTCGTAAGTAATGATAAGAAAACTAACTTTTGGAGTCAAATAATTAGCCTGACGCAGGTTATAAAGTAGACTGCAATAAGTTGTATACTGGACAATGACCCTTGCACCCAAACTTAAGGGAAAAGAAAAAACTTACAGTACCAGTTCAATTCACAAAACATGGTGTAATGTCCCCATTTGGCCATAAACATACTTCTTTGACTGATAGCCCTATTTCCGGAAATCCGTAGGTTGATTAAAAGTTAAATTAGAAGGGTTTCCTTGCTTGGAGGTTTGTGGCATTTCCTAGGTATTTACTATTATTTTAGTAAATACTAATAATTTTAACAATGAATTCGGTTAATGGTAACTTCATTGTCAAAATCTTGCTTCGACTGGATTCATTGGTTTTGAGGGTAAAACTTACTATTTTTAAAGCGTTAGCTATTTGCACAGCCAGAAGTCTAATTTTGAAAGCGATGGCATCATCCGAGCTGATTCAACTCAAAGTGTCTGGTATCCATCTCAATCTGATGATTTAGCTGGGTTTTAGTTTTCTCCTTGGGTGGGAGTTTACAGAGACTTAGTCAATTTTCAGCACTCATCTTAATTTGTACTTTACCTGGAAGCGATGACTTCAGAGTTGGAACAAAGAAGGGACATAAAAGGGGTCAGAGTGAGCATTTGAGCTATTTAATAAATGCTTTTGCATTGTTCACAATATAGAAATGGATGCCTAAAGAAGAGGAAGTTGAATGATATTTTATTATTTCAAAAAAAAGTAAAAGGCAAAAAGGTGGCGTCCCTTTTGGAAGTTGAAGTGATTCAACTTCTTGGAATTTGAAGAGTTCTTGTTACTTCATTTGCCAACAAAAGCTTATATATTGCTGCTGTTTGAAGAGCTGATTATCCATGAATTTATGCTAATGTTATGCTGTCGAAATGACAACTTGGTTTTTACTTCGAGGGATGCTTACCTCCTAGTTTCAATCCAATTTCGTGTTTGAAATACAATACCTAGTTGGTTTTCATTGCTGCTTCTCATCCAGACTAGCAGATTGAGCTCAACAGTTGAAGTTTTTAATGATATTTCCAGTTTTGAAGTTGCTGATGCAATCACAGCTGAAAGTCGAATTTGTATACAGCTTTGTGAGTAATTTTTATTTTGTTCTGGGCATTCGAGAATCTGATTTCTATGCTTTGGGCGACCCCTTCCACAAATTTCCAGATTTCTATATTTTGAGTTGCTGATTTTTAATGACAAAATCGCCCCTCAAGGAGGGCCGTACCATTCTTGAAAGCATTGGAATTCGTGCTTGAATTATATGCTGAGTTTTGGTGCTGTTTTGTGATCTGTTTTTGGGCGCCTACCTCCTAGAAGGCTTCTGCAAAAGACATCACTCAATTCGGAGGTAATTTGGTGAAGTTATGAGCATTTAATTGGTTTCACAGTTGCTGGTTATTCATTTCCAGAATTGTTATTTTACATCAGACTTGTTTAAGTTTGAATCTCCAGTCCTTTCTTCATCATTTATTGTTGATGTCTAACATGGAATCATCCAGTATCATGGTACATTGAATCTATTGTAATTTTCATGTAATTTGCAGCTCTTTTTCCATATTGTAAGACTATAAACAGTAGTACTGTTCCAGTCCTTTATTGCTGCAATTCTTTCTTTAATTTCACATTAGTACCCCTGGATGGTTTACCGCCAGTGTGGATAATTGGATTTGTATTACTCTTGTACCCACTCTCAAGTGGTGAATCCCCACAACTCTGTGGATGCCCGCCGCAGCGGACGAATTGTTTTAATTGTAATCTTTTCCCCCCACTGTTTGGTGGTAGTGTGGAAATGCTCTTCATGGCTGGTTATCCGCCTATTCATTTCTAGTTTCAATTCAACACTCCGTCATATGTTAGCACCTCGCCCTCAGTGGGATCTTGAGTGCACATTCTTGACGTTGAGTAGTTTCTTTCAAGTATTTTTCATTTAGCTCCTCCACCATATGACAACACCTATTCCTCATTGGGATTGAGTGTGCATTCTTGGTGTGAGTTCTTTTCAAGTTTGGTTTTCTATTTGGAGCTAACGCTAATCAAGTTGGTTAAGTGCTGGTTATGTTGTGTTACTTCATCGAAAAAATTGGTTAGCATATTTCAGTGGTATCAGAGCAGAAGATCTTGCCATCCTGTGAATAAGACAGAGTCAGTTGACAGATGAGTGATAGAGAAATCAGATTCTTCACCTAAGTTCAGTTTAGCTTTCAGAAGTTCTTAAGATGTTGCATTTTTTGAGGTCCAGGAATCGTGAGAAGTCAGATTTGATTATGGCTTCTGAAGAATGTCAGTTCAAGAGGCAGTGTGAACATGAGGCTTCCATACTCCGTAAAGAATATCAGAACATGACAGATGAGTTTAAGAACGATGTTTCATTTGACACCTTTTTGAATTGTGCGGTGATTCATAACCCTGGAAAGTTGTCTATGGTCAACTACATCAAGAAAATGATTAAAGAGGAAGCAGAACATGTCATGGTTGTAGGTGCAAGGAAGGAAGAAGAAGTGCCTGTTTGTGGATTGCAGCCCACAAATGAACAAGTTGAAGAGAAAAATCAGTCAACTAGTATTGAAGAAGACACAAACAAGATGCACATGTCACCTCAAAATGATTGTGAGCTTGATGAAGATACCTTGGCAAATGAGGAGATTAAGTTAGAGTCCCAAAATACATCCCTAGACTTGCATGGGATGGGAAATAATGAAGATTATTATGGTAAGAAGATCATTACAGCAGTCTTGAGTCCTAATAAGGATTCAAGCAATGAAGATCTCGAGACAAATGGCTTCTCAAAAGATGTGGTGGAACAGTTGTGTGGGATAAGTACGTTGAAGAAGAGCAAGATGAAGCAAATACTAATGGTGTCTTTGAACCAGCTTATGACCATTACGAAAGTGAGGTTGTTGATGGTGATTCCGATGTGTTTTTATCTCCTTTTGTTGAAGATTTAGTGAAGGATAATTCTCTACTTTATGCTGAGCCAATTCCATATGAAGAATTATTGACAAGTGTCCAAGAAGACTTTTTGGTATGTATGTGGGCACTAATGATAAAATCAGCAACACATCTACTCAAGATAATTTCATTGAAGAAAAGAATGACAAAATATTCAAAGCAACCAGCTTTGATGATTCTTTAATCCGATATAATGCTAGTGACTTGGGTGGTAGTGGGTTTGATTATCAAACTACATCTGTGGAGAAAGTTATAGATGAAGATTTCAGTTCAAGTGGGTTGAAGAGTGACTCATTCAAAGAGTCAATAGTTCAAGAGGAGCATGATGATCTCTTTCCTATTGATCATTGCAATCAAACCTTTCACATTTGGGATCCGGGTGCGATGTCACCAAGGTATGATAAAGAACCGGAGTGGGATAAATTCCCCTTTGATCCTGATGAAGTTCAAAAATCAGTTTGCAATAAAAGTAATGAAGTGATCTTTGGAGGAGAAGTTGCAGCAATGGCTAATGAGAACGTGATTTCTTATGTTGAAGAGAAGAATGTTTTAAAATCAGCAAATGATTTGGATGCCTTTCAAAATTACGCACAAGAAGAGTATGAGAACTTGAAAGGTCAAGATAGAGGTACTAATTTGTTTGAAGAAGTTGTTGACAAGCCTTCGATTCAGGAGATATGCAGTGATAAGATTAGAAAGGAGGCTGATTTTGAAAATCATGTCAAGGAAAACAAATCAGAAAAATTGATGTTTGATGAGCATAGCTTCTTTGCTGATTGGGATCAAGGGCCTAAAGAGCTGCAAGTTTTGAAGGATAATTTATTGGTTTCAGAAGAGAAGATTGTTAAAGTGTTATCAAGATTTGATAGCACATATCACTTCATTGAGGAACTTTGCTGGAAGTTTCAATTTGAAGAGAAACTAAATGGAGTTAAAGATGGAGACTCTCTTTCCAAGATGCAATCTATCAAAGAGGCATTGGAATCCATAAAGTCAGATTATTTGCATTTGCTCTCAGATAGGGATAATGCTATTAAGTTTGCAGAGGAGACCTATGATGCCTACCAAGAGAAGGAGGAAGAGATGGATAGGCTTTGCCTTGATTTTACCTTAGCTCATCATTCTTTATACAAAGCAGAAAATCATTCATCTATTGCAGCTACCCTTAAGGAACAAGAAGTTAATACAAGGATTATGGAGATCAAACAAATAGTTGAAGGAATAAATGAACTCCATAATGATGAAACATTGCGTAATGCCAAGATGATCCCATATGTTGATGGTGATTGGAAAGTACATCAAGAGTGTGAACTCTTGAGTTGGGAAGAGACTTTGCCACAAGAAGGAATGGTTTGCAGCTATGCGATAGATGTTTTAACGGATAATGAATGTAGTATTCAGCATGCTACACTTTGTGGGTCGGCAACTAATGGTGAGCATCCACAAGTTGAAAAAGATGAGTTTGAATTCTATGAAGACACCAACGAAAGGGATGAAGATAATATTTTTGAGAACAACAGTCCATTATCTTCACATGATTTGGATAATCATAAGGTGATAGATATTTTCTATGAAAGTGTGCCATGTTTTGTGAGTAGTAATCATCAAGGGCATTTTGATAATGAAAGCATAAGTGGGATCAAGGATGAAGTATTCACATGGAAAGTGTGGACTCAAGGAGATTTCTTCAACATTGGCTTAAAGGTGTCAATAAAACAAGTCTTGGTAGTTGCTGGTCACTCCATTGCAGCAGCAAAGAGTGAAGATTCCAGACTTATTACTCATGAAGTTTGGGAGAAAGTTGAACCTAAACAGGCAATTTACCTTCTTAACAATCTATCTCTTGGGTTGAGTGATGTTTTGGCTCACCCTAGTCCTTTGGGGAAATGGGAATTATGGACAACATTTGTTCTGTGCTCCATTGATGTTGATGTTTTCATGGATGGGCTACATGGGTTTATCAAAGAAGACACTAACTTCTTGAGTTTGCAAATTGCTTTGATTAACACTTGGAGAACTGTGGTGTTCTCTTTTTGGTGCATTGGGGAACATTTCCAGTTGGGTATCCATGCTTGGGATCCTCAACATGGCTTGATGGAGATTGTTACAAGTGGAAAGAGGAATCATTGGAGAGATACGGGTTCAATTTTCAGATTCTTTGATGCTGTCCCCATCCTTATTAACCATTCGATGGTTCTTTTTGCACATCGACCGATGGATTGGGAAGATATATCGAACAAAGGATGTTTTTATTTTGGGTTGGAGTTCCTTGAGAGGATGTGTCCAGCCTTGGGCATGAGTTGTTGTGATATTATAGATGCTAATTTCCAGTTTTGCAGCAATCCTACAACCCCTTGCATGCTGATTTTCCTAAAATCAGACTTTGAGTGGTTCATTTCAGTTTTCATAGGCAGCTGGTACATTCATTTTTCCTCTTCACAACCTCTTTTTAGTGATGATTTTTGGCTTCAAAAGTGGGTAATGATGTTTCATAGTGATTCAGATCAGTATTGGATGGTGTTCAAGTTATGTTCTAGTGGCTTTCTTTATACAATCTCTTGCACTAGTGTTTGGGGCAGCGAACCTTTGCTTGATTTGGTTCAATCTTTTGAGACTACGGGGGAGAGATTGGTGGAAATTTTTAGAAATTTTCTTGAATATGTCAGCATTATTCAAAGGGGGTATTATACATCCTTGTGGAGTTTTGAGGATGCAGCTGCTATGACTTTGCAAAGAGTTGTTTTTTCCTTTGCAATTAGCTATGATGGACACACACTTGCTGTTGTGACTCGGTTTGTTACTTTGAGGAGTTATGTTGATGAGAATATTTTTGAGTTGCTTAAATTATTCTTCATTGTTCTCAGAATGGTGATTGACATTGACATTACAGATGGTAATTCCTCAGAGTTTATTGATCATGAGACGCTGCTAGATTTTGATTCAATTCCTTCCATGTTGTTCGACTTGAATTTCAGGCATGTTATCACTTTGAGGTTGCAGGGATGGTTAGTGCAGTTATGGTGCAATGATTTCATTTGTATGATCAGAGTAGAGCAGCATCAGCATGGTGGGGTTTTTCAGAGATGGACATGGGACCCCGGGATCCTATATGTTTGGTGGGATCAGTTTGGAGTGTTGTGGCATTGCTTGAGGATAAGCAATTTTGGGAAGGGCGGACTGTAATGTCCCCATTTTGGCCATACGCTCTTCTTTGACTGATAGCCTATTTCCGGAAATCCGTAGGTTGATCAAAAGTGAAATTAGGGTTTCCTTGCTTGGAGGTTTGTGGCATTTCTAGGTATTTACTATTTTTAGTAAATACTAATTTTGTGGTTCAGTTGTCACTTTCATTAAGTCTTGCTTCCAAGTTCTGCTTTCTATTGGTTTTGAGGTAAACTTACTATTTTTGGCAGTGGCTATTTTTAGTAAGTCTAATTTTGGAAGTGGCATCATCAGCAGTTCAATCAAGTCATCTTGTTATCCATCATCCTTTTGGCTTTGGGTTTGGTTTCTCCTTGGACTAAGTTTCAGACTTAGTCAATTTTCATGTCTTGAAGTTGTACCCCATGCCTAGGCTTGATGACTTCAAGTTGTTTTAAAGAAGGGGACATAAAGGGTCAAGTGAGCATTTAATTATTTAATAAATGCTTTATTGTTGCAATATGAAATGGATGCCTAAAGGGGAAGTTGAATGATATTTTATTATTTCAAAAAGTAAAAGGAAAAGGTGTCCTTTTGGAAGTTGAAGTGATTCAACTTCTTGGAATTTGAAGAGTTCTTGTTGCTTCATTTGCCAACAAAAGCTTATATATTGCTGCTGTTTGAAGAGCTGATTATCCATGAATTTATGCTAATGTTATGCTGTCAAATGACAACTTGGTTTTTACTTCGAGGGATGCTTACCTCCTAGTTTCAATCCAATTTTGTGTTTGAAATACAACACCTAGTTGGTTTTCATTGCTGCTTCTCATCCAGACTAGCAGATTGAGCTCAACAGTTGAAGTTTTTAATGATATTTCCAGTTTTGAAGTTGCTGATGCAGTCACAGCTGAAAGTCGAATTTGTATACAGCTTTGTGAGTAATTTTTATTTTGTTCTGGGCATTCGAGAATCTGATTTCTATGCTTTGGGCGACCCCTTCCACAAGTTTCCAGATTTTTATTTTGAGTTGCTGATTTTTAATGACAAAATCGCCCCTCAAGGAGGGCCGTACCATTCTTGAAAGCATTGGAATTCGTGCTTGAATTATATGCTGAGTTTTGGTGCTGTTTTGTGATCTGTTTTTGGGCGCCTACCTCCTAGAAGGCTTCTGCAAAAGACATCACTCAATTCGGAGGTAATTTGGTGAAGTTATGAACATTTAATTGGTTTCACAGTTGCTGGTTATTCATTTCCAGAATTGTTATTTTACATCAGACTTGTTTAAGTTTGAATCTCCAGTCCTTTCTTCATCATTTATTGTTGATGTCTAACATGGAATCATCCAGTATCATGGTACATTGAATCTATTGTAATTTTCATGTAATTTGCAGCTCTTTTTCCATATTGTAAGACTGTAAACAGTAGTACTGTTCCAGTCCTTTATTGCTGCAATTCTTTCTTTAATTTCACATTAGTACCCCTGGATGGTTTACCGCCAGTGTGGATAATTGGATTTGTATTACTCTTGTACCCACTCTCAAGTGGTGAATCCCCACAACTTTGTGGATGCCCGCCGCAGCGGACGAATTGTTTTAATTGTAATCTTTTCCCCCCACTGTTTGGTGGTAGTGTGGAAATGCTCTTCATGGCTGGTTATCCGCCTATTCATTTCTAGTTTCAATTCAACACTCCGTCATATGTTAGCACCTCGCCCTCAGTGGGATCTTGAGTGCACATTCTTGACGTTGAGTAGTTTCTTTCAAGTATTTTTCATTTAGCTCCTCCACCATATGACAACACCTATTCCTCATTGGGATTGAGTGTGCATTCTTGGTGTGAGTTCTTTTCAAGTTTGGTTTTCTATTTGGAGCTAACGCTAATCAAGTTGGTTAAGTGCTGGTTATGTTGTGTTACTTCATCGAAAAAATTGGTTAGCATATTTCATCTTAGCCACACCATAGAGAATGAAAGGAAAATGCACGTTACAAGCTTTGAAAGGAACCAAAAATACAAAAACCTAGAATGTGCCACATTTTTTTTTTAACATTTCTCTACAATGGCAGGGTACCCATTTTGTGTTTCCACTTTAGAATGCAAATACAAAGGTGAAGAATCTGGTTTTCCTTCTCAGAATGCTAAACCCATCTAGGTTTGTTTTAAAAATACAAATTCAGAGGTTTTGAAGGAATTATCATGGAGAAATTTGAAGACAAAGTCGCAAATACATCAAACCCCAAGTTTCTCTTCATGGTTGCGGCTTGAAGAGTCTTTTCTTCACAAATTCACAAAAACACTTGGGGGTTTTCTTGATTTAAAACTTCAAATACATGAAGAAGGGATAAATTTCAACATTATCCTATGTGGAGGCTCCAAATGAGCTCTTATTGCTCAAAAATTAGAATGGAATGGTTTGGTGGAGCTTACCTGAAAGTTTTGCTCATCTTTTTCTTGCAATATGTAAGCATTTAACTATTGGAAAGCCTTCATTCAAGCTTGAAAAAAACCCAATGGTGGTTGTGAAAGAAGCAATTACAATAACCCATAGGAAAAGCAACAAAAATGATCAGGAAAATGCTCGCATAGCCATGATGTTGTTCATGAAATGGCTTGCAAATGGTATAAAAAAGGCCAGATTTCTACATCCAAAAAACAAATTACCTCAAATTCCAATTTGGATTCCATCAAGAAGTCATCAGAATTGGCCATGAAAACCACTTTTTCCAATGCTACAAAAGAAACCCTATGGCAGCTAGGTGAAGTGGAGCTCCAAAAGCTCGAAGGAGAAATGATAAACTTTTACTTTTCCTTTTTTTTATTAGGGTTGAAACCCTATCTTTGATAGCCGATAGGAATTTGTTCCCATTCTTTTAAATTTTGAAACACATTTAATTGTGAGGAGGGGGTCGAATGGTGGATTTTGGACTTAGGCATTTTATGCCTTATATTTTTTATTGCATTGTTTCATATTGTTAAGTCCTTCAGTATGGGACATGTAAAATGTGTTAAGTCCCTCAATATGAAACATGTGCCTTGTTTCAAATTTTGCTAAGTCCTCCATGAAGAACATGTGAAATGTGCCAAGTCTTAATGTTATGCCTTTGACCCTTGACATGTAATGCCTTAGTGCCTTGAAGACTTAAAATGTGCCTTCCATGAAGTGTGGAGGTCCTTCATGATCATATGGGCCAAATTTGAACCTTTTATTTTGCCTTTGAAAATCAAAGAATATTGACCAGTGTGTGGCCTTGGAGTGCAAAATGAGGTAAGTAAAAATGATCAAGTGCCTTGGAGGTTTTGATCTTGTTTAATGCTTTTGAAAGCATTTTGATATAACATTTTATGTTGCATTTTATTTCAAAGTATAAAGATATTATTTAAGTGATTTGCAAATCACTTTTTGTCATGTCTTTTTATTGCAAATGTAATGTAATTCAAAGAGGTGGTGGAGCCCTCTTATATCTTGCTTTGAAATGTAAAATAACTTGATTAAGCGGTGTATTATGAATCACCTAATCAAGTTATTATCTTTAATGCCTTTTTGGAATCTTGTGTTTTCAAAACACACATATTACATGGGTCAACGCTAGGAGACAAAATGATGACTTATAGACATGAGAAGAGTGTGTGGATGAAGCATTTGACTATTTTGGAGAAACATGTGCTATTTTAGAGGTTGTTTTATCACACATTTTGGATGGCTATGGTCTTGGCTTGACCTTGGACTGTTTGGAGGACTTTTTGGAGTGACTTTAGAAGGTTATTTTTTGGCCTCATTGTTGCATCCGACTAGAACCTTCTAGATGGACAGGTGTGTGGGGTCTTGATGGGTTTTTTGCTTGAGTATCTTCATTTTGGGAATTTGGAGTGAGTTCTTTCTTTCCAATAGAGTGATAGCTTTAGTTTTGGAGTTATTTCAACATGAAGCAGTATTGTAACTCAGATGGACTTGTTATATAGTGAGTAACTTTGAATCAATAAAATAGAGCATTTTACCTTCTTATTTCATGTTTCATAGTATGATGTTAATGATTGATCAATCTATCTTGTGAATATTTATCTTTCTTTGCAAACTTGTCTCATGTTTAGGCATCTGTTTAGCAGAAAATGCATGATAATAGGTTATAAGTTATGTTATTCAATAGTGTTGTTAGTTGTGGGACCTTTGTTTTCCTTCTAAAAGCCCTATTTAGAGACCTCCTTATAAATTACTTATGTGAATTGCATTTTAAAATGAGTTGTGTAAACCAATTTTTATGATATTGATTTGAATGTGATAGGCTGTTATCAAGTCCTAGTTATTTTTTGGTGTATCACCTTAGATATTTTCAGTTTAGGTTCATGATTCGTGCATTTCTTACCCTTTAACTCAAGAATCAGTAGTTAGGTGGCATCAAAAAGGGAATCCAACCCATAATCTGGATGTCTTCTTTTGAATAGGACACCCACAACATGAAAGCAGTCCCATGTTACATCCAAACCTGCTAAGTTCATTCACATCTTGGCATTAGGGTGCAGATTTGGATCACTAACACTTATCACTTTGTCCAATACTAATCTAGCACTATAAGAGTACCCACAAAAGAACCCAACAAACTTCTACCTTATGTATCCATTATCTACGAACATTATTAAAAGCATAAGCCATGACAAAAATCCAAAGCCATATGGTCATGATAAACATCCTTTATTAGAAATTCACTCCTCTTACATGTCTTTATATATCATAGATTGTGTCATGGCAATCAAAATGAATAGTTTCTCAAATCTATGCACTCCATGAGAGTATTTAATTGGAATGATGTTTTATAGCTATGAGTTTTGATATTTTCAAAGTAGCATCCCTATTCAATACCTTCTCACACAATACTCCAAGTATTTCAAAGAATAAATAATCTCCACATTTCATGATTTTTGAAGATCGCAAATTGTTTATCATCTACATGCTCAAATATGAATAATCAAGACATAAAAATTACAAGATGAATCGTACACCTAATCCTAACATTCTCCCACTTATCATTCATATTGCAAAGACATAATAAGAAAATTAAAAATGATGAATCAAGTGGAGATCTACACCTACAAAACTTATATCTGATTATTGGCTTACTGAAAAAAAATAATAATAATAATAAATTAACCAAAGTGTCATCCTTCTATATTTAGATTGTACCACTATAACCATCTTATGGAAAAATTGATAATGAACATCTCATTCCTTCCACCATGGTACATTAGGTTATGTGCCTTATTGTGCTCCTTGGATTTTCATTCGAATTTTGATTCAGATATTGATGATATTTTGTATTGCCACTAATGTATTTCAAATCTAGCAATGTTGTAAGTCCTT
>VDFB02377973.1:0-26221 GCA_007258455.2 Sequoia sempervirens
TCAGGAAGACCTCGTCAACAAACTGGACCATCTTAAGGGTCATTTTGACAAGCGCCCCTGAGCTATAGTTGCACTGGAAAAGCAACGAAGAAGCTCAAGATATGAAATCTCCATTATAAGCTCATCTTCAGACGTTAGCTACCAGAGCTCTGGGACTCAGATGACTGCATTTGATAGCTTGTTGGATAAGCAAACTAATCATGAAGAGATTGACTGCATCAGCCACCAGAAATACCAAGATCCACCCCCCCTTTAAGAAGGGCGCCCTCAAGCTACAGGCGCGCTTTTGCTGAAAAAGGACAAATTTCTCATATGTGAAACTTTGGGAATTTCAACTTTTGTTGCCAGTTGCCAGAGCTACGGGTTTCAAAAAGCTTCGCTGGATAGCTCATTGGATAGCCAGACCAATTCTATAGAGTTCGACTGTATTTATGAGTACTTTCAACAAAATCTTGACCTTCAAAAAGAAGGGCGCCCCTGGGCTACAGGTGCGCTTTTTTTCTTTTCTCTGAGAAATCTTCAAAAATTAACCATTGAAATCATCATCTAAGTCACTGAAATGACCATGTGCAACGTGAAATGTTGTCGTGAGACGCTCCTCCATCGTGAAAAGCTCCATTCTGAGTTTCTGCTTCAGGTTTTGATCAATAAAACTGACTTTGACTGACAAAATATTGACAAAAACTCCATGCTTGATATTGCCCAAAACTGTATTTTACATCATTTAGCAAAGTTTAGACTATTTTATGAAAAATGCCTTGATGAAGCAAAAAATTTGGTTTGGAGTGCGGGAGTAGAAGGGAAAGAGAGAGAGCATTTGGTAGTAAATTTGATTTGGAGTCATCAAAAGAAGGTATGGGTGATAAGTGTGAACTGCCTGAAGGTAGTACCTTGCAAATTTTAAATGACCTTACACGGGGTTAACAACAGATAATCCAACTCGTCACTCAATTGATGGCTAATTGCAATAATGTTGGTAACAACGGTACAGGAGATACTAATGGGTATAATGGTGACAATGGAAACAACGGGAAAAATGGTGAAGGGAGTAATACTCATATTCCTGCTCAAAGCCACACTAGGGCAACAAGTAGGGAGACTCCTAGAACCCTTATTCTTCAATTTTTGGGAGGACAATAGCTGGTAATCAGGGACAGCAAGTACAAGGTGAAGGATTTACAGATTATTTGAGGGAGTATCAGTCTCTTGGTGATGAGTTTCATGCAACGATGACTCTACAAGGTTTTTTGTGCTATAAAATATAGGAATAGGCCAAGGGAGCACAACAAGGGCCCTGAGAATCAGGATTTGCAACGTAAGGTTGGGAAACTATCTATCCCTTCCTTTGATGGTTCAAGCAAATGTACTGTTATATCATGAATTCAGAAGTTGGACACCTATTTCCAACTCAACCCAATGTTGGAGTCTGAAGCCATTAAGTACGCTACATTACATTTAGAGGATTGAGGCCCATGAGTGGTGGTACCATGGGTTAGTCACCTTGTTGCATGCTAGCATCACATCCTATTTAGACTTCACTCAGAAGTTGATGGATAGATTTGACATAAAAGACCCAGAACTGCATTTCAGGGAGTTGGCGCCACTCAAGCAACTTGGTACTATGAATGCTTACATTTCTGAGTTTCAGAAACTCTCAGTTATGGTATCAAATATGTCAGAGCACATATTGATTATACTTTTCATTGAGGGTCTATCTAAGCCACTACGTGGTTGGATTAAGGCTTTCAAACCAGTCACTACAGGATTCTATCATTCGAGCACATGATATGGAGAACTCAGTGCCTAAGAGTAAATTTCCATCCAAACCATTCATTCCTCAAAAGAACAAAGACAAAAACCCTGTTCAAAAGGAGTGGCCCGGGAAGGATAAGTTGGATGATGAGGCTCGTAGGTAGTTGAGGAGGAAAAAGCTTTGTTTCAACTATAAGGAGGCTTGGGAGCCTGGACACAAGTGCATAGGAAAGAGCAAAGTACATTACATTGAGGTTCTTTCCGACTGTGAGGATGATGGGGAGGCATAACAGTTACAGGGCAGCGATCATAGCAATTCAGAGGATGAGCAACCTCATGAGGAGACAGAGTGGCGCTATTGCCACTATATCAGGTACTCCAAAATTCAATTCATTCAAAGTTAGGAGAGTATTACAGGGGTAGCATGTTATTGTTCTAATTGATAGTGGGGCAACCCACAATTTCATAGACTCAACACTAGTGACCAAGAAGGGTATACCTATAGAGGATTTTGAGGGATTCAGTGTGATGGTGGCAGGTGGATTTAGCATGACTTGCACACAGAGGGTTCCTCGTCTGGGTGTGACATTAGGTAACTACAAGGTTACTGATGACTTTTATGTAGTTGACCTGGGTGATACAAATGCCATATTGGGTATACAGTGACTTCATTCATTAGGCAAGGACTCACAAAACTTCCAAACCATGGAGCTTCAGTTCAAGGCAACAAATCGTCAAAAGGTGGTGCTAAGGGGGATGGCCAATGGTTCTCTAAAGATAGTGTCAACTAAGCACATGGAGAGTATTTTTAGGCATGGAGATGTTGCTTGGGTAGTTGAGTGCTTGATTATATCCAAAGAGTCTCCATTACATCCAAAGAGTCTCCATTTAGTAGCCAATCATACCATGTGGATCTTCAGTCACTGTTGGGTAAGCATGACAGAGTTTTTGGGGAGATTCCTACAAGGAGACCTCTTGATAGAGGTTTCAAGCACACTATTGAGCCAAAAGTGAGAGCTAAACCCACCATAACCACTCCTTATAGGCATCCTAAGAAATTCATGGATGAAATAAAGAAGGTGATTAAGGAGTTGTTACACATCAGCCACATCAGACCTAGCTCCAGCCCATTCGCTTCTTTTGTAGTGCTGGTTAGGAAGGATGTAACAATGCGTATGTGTATAGATTATTGGGCGTTGAATAAGAAAACGATTAAGAATGGGTACCCTATACCCAAGATCAATGAGTTGCTTGATGAGTTGCATGGGGCGATGTATTTTTCTAAGATTGATCTTTGATCGGTGTACCATCAGATTAGAGTTCGAGAGAAGGATATACACAACACAGCCTTTAGATGCCATTACGGGTACTATGAGTTCTTTGTCATGCCTTTCGATTTGACCAATGCACCTGCTACCTTCCAGTCTTGTATGAATCGTATATTTGACAAGTAGCTGCATAAGTACATATTGGTGTTTTTTGATGATTTTCTTATATACAATAAAACTTGGGTTGACCATTTGAGATAGTTAGATGAGGTGTTGGGCATCATGGGAGATTAGTCTCTATATGCTAAGGCTTCAAACTTTGAATTTGGCATGAAGGATATTTTGTGCTTGGGGCATATGATCAATGCACAGTGGGTACGGGTACACTAGGAGAAGATACAAGCAATATTAGATTGGCCACCACCTAAGTCCCCTACAGAGTTGTGTGGTTTCTTTGGTTATGCAGTTATTACAGGCACTTTGTTAAGGGGTTCTTACAGTTAGGTGCATTGTTGACAATTCTCACGAAGAAGGGAGCTTTCAGATGGTCAGAGGAGGCTCAGAGAGTGTTTTAGAGGCTTAAGGAGGTGATGAGCGTTTGATAGTCTGTTGTCAGAAAGAATCAGAGAAAAATAACATTGAAAGGAATATAATTGGGCTATCCCCATTTGTGAGATTACCATAGTAACATTGCCACCATCACTGCTAGTCACAAGGCCACTGTCAATGT
Organism: Sequoia sempervirens; assembly: GCA_007258455.2. Classification (NCBI taxonomy): domain Eukaryota; kingdom Viridiplantae; phylum Streptophyta; class Pinopsida; order Cupressales; family Cupressaceae; genus Sequoia; species Sequoia sempervirens. Next base: position 3,751 of record VDFB02377973.1, read on the forward strand.
CCACTACATTGCCAGTTACACTACCAGCCTCACCACCAATTACATAGCCAGTGTAATCCACTCTATCCACCGAGGTCAGCATGCCAGCAAAGCCCATTTTACCAACCGAAGGCACTTTACCTAGGGTCATTACTTTGCCTACGAATGCCACACAAATTGATCGTTGGGTAGACATGGGCTTCTGATGGAGGTGCCCACTTTTCCCTCACTACATTCTCTAGAAGTCATGGCTAAAGGACTCAAGTAGTAAGAGACTGAACAGTCAATCATGATCATTGACAGTATCGAGCCTTGTCGTACACAAGAAAATCTGCCTAGTATTGGGAATGCTCAAGAGATAGGTGAGCCCTCTTATGCACCACAGCCACCCTTGGCTTCACAAGAGTTGCGCTTCACAGACCGATATTTTGAGGATCAAGACAAGGAGTCAAGTGAGTTTGAGGGAGTAATTATCAAGATTGGTAAGCTCAATGAGGGGACCCACTTGGCACAATTCAAAGATATATACAAGATTTATAAACTAAGACTGTGGTGATGCAGGAAGTTGGGGACGTCTCTAGGTGACAGGATATAGGGCATTTTTCGTTGGTGGCTAGAAAAGCCCACCATATTTTGGCATTTATGCAAAGGGAGTGTAAAGGGGAGGAACCCAATGCTTCACTTCTTGCGCATGGCTAGGAGTAGAGACCAAGATGATGGCAGCTTGGCACCCTACCAGGCCTACAATAGGGGTGAGAAATAATAAAGTAAGCTTAGCTTTGTTTGGCATAGAGACCTCTTTTAGAGATTTGTTCTATAGGCTGAAACATCTGATATTCTCCATTGCTGAGCTTGCACATCATAAGGATTAGGCCCTCTGAATGATGCACACAGTACGTGTTGAGTTGGTTGAACGTACATAAAAAATTTACGAACAACTTCCTCAGCAGGCATAGCTCACTACAACAAAACAGGCTAGAGTGATAGCCACGGAGGCCAAGTTGGCTAAGAAGGAGATTGAGCACACCAAACGCCAACTTGTGGAAGCTACACAGATGCTGAAGGCAACGAGGGAGCAAGAATTGGTAGTGGATCACCATTTGAAGCTATGCAAAGAGGAAGTCCACAGGCTTTGGCAACTCCAATCCCATCATCCACTCTCACATCTTCTCTACATCGAGGGATGTCTTCTCATCCCACTTCTCAGTAGTTTTGGTTTGGTGTTGTTTAGCTCCCAATTTCGTCAATTGTCGTCTAGAAGATGACTTTTGTTTTGGGGGCCTGATATAATTGTTAATAAATAAATAAGTTATTTTGTAATTAGTCCCCAGCAGTTGGTAGTTATCGATGGTTGGCATTCTCAACCAACGTCAGCTTTGCTATATATTTCTTATTGTATTCATAGTCGGGAACCACATGCATGAATTCCTATAACTATTGCACATCTCACAAATGAATGAATGAATACAATGGCGTATCTTTCTGAAACATTGTTGCAAGTAATTGTTATATTCTATTCTTCTGTTATTTTTGTTTACTCTCTGCTGATCATTCAAGTAGAATTAACGAGTAAACAGCCTTCTTCATCAAAACAAGTCAAACCACTGAATTAGCAGAAACTCAAGAGAATGCAATTCAATTGGACAATAATATGATCACTACAAAGCAGATAAAGAAAGATTCCATCAGGCCTCTAGTTCAGAATTCAGTAGATCCATTGTTAAAAAAAGTGGTTAATGATGTTACAATTATCAAGAGCCTATTGTAGCAAAGTGTCTGTATTCAGCAGTATCATCTACCTAGCAAGAGAAACAATTTTCCATCATTTTCCAACAGCAATATGCCATGTTTGCTCAATCTTTCTACTAAGCCAGCAATTGAAGGACCTCTATTGTAAAATAATTATTGTACTTTTCATGACATAGATGCTCATAATGGAAGTAAATGTCTGAAGATACAAAGACATTTGGAAATTAAGGGATTTGTGGGATGCAAATAAGCAAAGCTCTAGTATTGTACAATGTCTATTAAGTAAACTTGGTGCCACTCTTCGAGGGACATATCAAATAAAAACCTAATTTTGATGAAGGAATGGTCCGAATAGTCATACACCGAATGCTTTCACGTGTTCACATAATCTGTGAGCTAGTGATGAGCATGGAAAAGAAAAGAATGAAGAAAAAGAGAAAAATGTATGGATGGAACCATAAATTGAGCTATGAGATCCACAAGGATTGGAGATTTTGCCTACTTTCCTCAAATTCTTTGTGGCTAATGAGAGGTTGTCGATTGAAGATGAATGTACAATTAGAAATGTAAATCATCTATTCTTTGAGGAAGCTGACATCATGGCAGCATCTGAAGAGCAAAGTTGTGTTCCAACCATTTCTACTAAGTGAGAAACCATCAACAATGCCAGGGATGATGACAAATTAAATTGCTTCTTTTCTTTATTTGAAGGGTTGTTCAAAGGTCCTAGGTCCTACTCAAGACAAAACTGAAGAAAGTCAATCCACTGAAGCTGCTCAAGTGATATAAGGAGATGGAGAGCCTCATTCAAGAAGTTGATTTTTTTCTTCAGAATCTATCTCTACTGCCAGAGCACAAATATATTCTTCTTTCTAAGGATGTTTCAGGTTCAAATCCAACAGCTTCCATCCACTCTAATGAAGAGGAAATTCAGTCTACCCTAGATTCTGAGTTGGTATCTTCTTTGGAGATAGAAAGTTTGATGCCAAAGGTAGAATTTTTTCTTCAAAATATCAATTAACAATTACAGCCAGTCAGTCAAGAAATATACATAGAGAGTTTTCTTTTGGTTTGTGTATATCTGTGAATGTAACCAAATCTAATCAGATTATATTCTATGTGGAGAATAAGCAAATCCTAAATCTAAAAATTCTGTGTATGTATTCTAAGTCAGAATTCTAATGTTTTGTTTCTGATCTTCTTATTGCAAAATATTAATGTATTTCGATATACTACAATAGAAGATCGAATTATTCCTTTATATCTTGAAGGGGAGACACGCCTCAAGGAGAGACGCGTCTCATGAGAGGACGTGTCTCCACAAAGTGGAGACACGTCCACTCATGGGACGTGTCCTTTGAGTACGCGGACTCCTCTTAGCCAACCGATAATTATCAGTGGCTAATCTCCAAACACCCGCATGTATTTAGCAAACAGCGATTAGTGTATGTTAAGTTCGATCAGTATTTGATTTCGAATTTACTCATGATCAAAATTTCGAATAACTTACTTGCAGATATTATAGTAGATTTCGATTATATATAAATGATGATAATGCATAAATGCAATCATCATTTATATCTGACCGAAGCTACCTTAAATCAACACTCCCTCTTAGCTAGGGAAGATAACTCAAAACAAGTAAGTAGAGATATCACCTTACACGTGATATTGAAGATATGATATGTTTCCAAAAATTGTCAAGTCACATGACATTCTTCATAACACATCTTCATTATAGTATGTGCACTAACATCAAGTCTCATGATGTCTACCATAATAATTCATGGCATATCCACGGATATATATATTTATCCACCATGATTATCTCATAAGGATCATAATGATCTTCAATTGACATCAAGTCTCATGGTATCTATCAAAATGTCCACGAGATATTATCATGACATGTCCACAGATATCAAGTCACATGATATCTATCATGATAGTTCAACTCATCATTGTAGAGTCGTCACTTTACAATGTCAAATACAAGTGTTCATTATCAGAAAGATCGTCACCTTTCAATAATGTACACAGGGGGAGAGAGGGCCCATAAAGTCATGGAGTCACACACATGACAAAAGAGTTTACACATTAAACATCTTTTAAATATATTAGTACAACTAAACAATTTGAATTTCAATCATAATATCAAATTACATTTCAACCGTACCAAGTTTCTTCCTGAAGTGTTCAACTTTAATTCTGGAGAGAGGCTTGGTGAGAATGTCTGTTGTTTGATCATTTGTACTGATATACTCCAACTGAATCACATTCCTTTCTACCATGTCTCTTACATAATGGTAAGGGATCTCAATATGCTTAGATCTATCATGGAATACTGGATTTATTGAAAGTTTAATGCAACTCTGATTATCACAATGGATAAGAGTAGGATTCAAAGGCTCACCAAAGAGTCCCACAAGCAATTTCCGGAGCCATACTGCTTCTCTTGCCCCCATAGAGGCTGCAATATATTCAGCTTATGTCGAGCTTTGTGCCACTGAAGACTGTTTTCTGCTGATCCAAGAGATCATAGCCGATCCTAAACTGAAGCAACATCCTGATGTGCTTTTCCGATCGGTTACACTTCCAGCCCAATCTGAATCAGAGTATCCATGTAAATCTAGTTGTTCATTTTTGTAATGAAGACCATATCCAATAGTGCCTTGAAGATATCTCAATATGTGCTTCACAGCAACAAGGTGAATTTCCTTTGGCTCACACATGAACTGGCTTAGAGCATTCACTGCATAGCAAATATCAGGTCTGGTGTTAACCAGGTACATCAATGATCCAATTATCTGTCTATATAGAGTGGGATCTGCAAACTTGGATTCTGCTGCTGCTTCTTTTAATTTGTGTAAGTTGGTTTCCTAGGTGTAGACATGGGTCTACAATCCAACATCCCAAATCGCTTCAAAATATCAATAGTATACTTTCCTTGATTTAGTATGATGCCATTTGATTTCTGCCAGACTTCTAAACCCAGGAAGTAATGTAAAATGCCCAAGTCTTTCATGTCAAATTCTGAAATTAGATCCTTTTTACCTTGAGCAATGAGGTGATCTTCTCCTGTTATTAGCAAGTCATCAACATATAAAATAATTATTAGCATATCACCTCTAATTACCTTAAAATAAAGATTTGGATCTGCATCATTCTTGGAAAATCCTAGTCCCAAGAGATAGATGTCAATTCTTTCATACTAGGCCCTAGGAGCCTATTTAAGTCCATATAGAGCTTTCTTTAATCTGCATACATGTGAGTCAGGTTTATGTATCACAAAACCTTCAGGCTGCTCTAGATAGACTTCTTCTTCAATGGTCCCATTCAGGAAGGCAGTTTTCACATCCATTTGATGGATCTTCCACCCTTTAGCTGTTGCAATAGCTATCACTACTCTCACAGATGTGTATCGGGCAACAGGTGCAAATGTCTCTTCATAATCAATACCTTCCTTTTGTGAGAAACCTCTGGCCTCAAAACTTGCCTTGTGTTTTTCTATAGTGCCATCAGCAGCATGTTTTATTTTGAAGAGCCATTTGGAAGAGACAACAGATTTCTCTTTTGGTCTAGGCACTATATCCCACACATCATTTTTCAAAATGGACCGATACTCTTCCGTCATTGCATCCTTCCATACTTGATGTTTGAAAGCTTTTGTAACACTGGTGGGTTCTGAACTGATGTCTCATTCATTAAGGCAACATAGCTTGAGAATCTTTTGGGTTTCTTACTTTCCCTAAAGGTTCCCTTGGGTGCTGCATGATTCTCAGCTTCTTTAATCATCTTCCTAGCCCAAACTGGTCTCTTCTTGCTATTGTCATTTGGATTCTCTTCTGACACAAATTGAAATTCACTTATGATTTCTTCAGGATACTCCCTCTAAATCTCAAGAGTAGGTTCCTCTTCTAAGACTCTAGGGGAATTTTGAATTTCTATCTCATTTGAACTCCTTGCCCTTTTGAATGCAATGTCTTCCTCAAATATGACATCTCTACTTAGTTCAATCTGTTTCTGCCCGGGTATGAATATTTTGTAGGCTTTAGAGGTTTCACTATATCCCACAAATACCCCTTTCTTTCCAGAAGGTTCTAGTTTGAATCTCTTTTCTTTAGGTACATGAATGTAGACAGGGCAACCAAAGATCCTTAAGTGACTAATGTCAGGTTTTATGCCAGTAAAAGCTTCTTTAGGAGTCTTGTTATCTAGATGAGAATGTGGACATCTATTTTGGATGTATACAGCAGTTCTAGAGGCTTCTGCCCAGAATGAGGTTTCTATGTTCTAGTCAAACAACATTGCTTTAGCAGCTTCTACAATAGTTCTATTTTTCCTTTCAGCAACACCATTTTGTTGAGGGTTGTAGGCTACTATAAACTCCCTCTTAATCCCAGCATTCATGCAAAATTCCTTAAAGATTTCAGAGGTGTATTCCTTCCCATTGTCTGTCCTTAAAATTTTGATTTTCTTCCCGGAGAAGTTTTCAGTAAGAGCTTTGAACTCCTTAAACCTTTTAAGGATTTCTATTGACTCTTTACACTTAAGAAAATAAATCCAGGTCTTCCTAGAGAAGTCATCTATAAATATTACATAATATAGGAAGCCTGCCATGGAGGGTACAGACATGGGTCCACATAAGTCAGAGTGGACCAGTTCTAACACATTTTTGGTTTTACTCAAACTATTTTGGAAGGATCCCTTTGTATTCTTTCCTAGGGCACACCCTTTACAAGCTCCTTCATGAATTTGTTTTAATTTAGGCAATCCAGTTACTAGTTTTTCCACAGAGGGTAGGGCACGGAAATGAATATGTCCTAATCTTCGATGCCAAATTTCATTTGAATCTAAAGTCTCAAGGGTAAGGGCTTGTTTAATGTCAGTGCACAGTCTGTAAAGATAACCTTGTCTTATACCTATAGTTTGTCCTTTCTTTATAGTGGAGTTCTTTGGCCATGCCAAAACTTTTCCATCCATAAAGGTAACCCTATATCCATTGTCTTCAAGAGCAGAGATGGATATTAGATTCCTCTTTATTCTTGGTACAAATAAGACTCCAGTGAGTTGTAGGGAGAGACCAGAATTCAATTTGATGGTGCAAGTTCCAACCCCTTTTATGGGATGTGCAAAATCATCCCAAATAGTTACTTCTTCATCAGTTTCTTCAGTCATAGTATCTAGGTGTTCTCTGAACCCTATGATATGCCTTGATGCACCACTATCAATTACCCAGTTGTTGATATTGTTAGATACTTGACTTGATAAGGCTGAATAGAAGACAAATTTCTCAGAGTCATAGTCTGTATTTGTTTTTTCCACTTTAGCAAAAGATGCTTGTTGTTTTGTTCTATCAGGGCACTTCATTGCATAGTGTCCATATTGATCACATCTGAAACATTGTATTTGGGAGATGTCTTTCCTTTTCTTGGATGATCCCTTCCCATAAGAATTCTTCTTTCTCTTGAAGTTTTTCTTCCTACCTTTCTTATGAGAATTTGTGTTTAACACATGAATATCCTCATCTATGGGTTTCTGCTTGTTTTCTTTTGTCAAGAGTCTCGTTTCTTCTTGTAAGCAGTCTGTTCTTAGCCTATCAAATTTAGGGAGTTTAGATCTCGCACTTATTCCTTGAACAAATGACTCCCATGAGTTTGGTAGGCCTCCTAGAGCTATTAGTGTTAACTCCTTGCTATCAATTTGATATCCAATTGTTGATAGTTGATCTCTTAGTTCAGTGATTCTCATGAAGTATGCATTGATAGATTCTCCTTTGTTTATTTGAACATTGTTAAGTTGCCTTTTTAATGCAAGGGTCCTACTGGTGTTGTTTATTTCAAAGGTGCTCTCAAGGGATTTAAACATTAGATATGCAGTCTCATGTTTTGACAAAATAGGTACTATATGGTCCCTAACTGCATCTACTAAAATTTTCATGGTTTTCTCATTGTTCTCAATCCATTGAGTTTTCTCTAGATCATCCTCTGGTTCTCTCTTGTTTTCTTTCACAAATGAGTCTAACTTATTTTCTTTTAGAATCATCATGATTCTGAATTTCCATGATGTGAAGTTGTTTGCACCTTCAAGACAGTCTTCAAATCTGATCACACTTGACATTATGAAGAATGTGATGTGTATTTGATTTCTTAAAAATACGATTTTTCTAAATAATCTGATATCTAGATTTGATTTGGATTTTCTCAACTTGGCTCTGATACCATGTGAATGTAACCAAATCTAATCAGATTATATTCTATGTGGAGAATAAGCAAATCCTAAATCTAAAAATTCTGTGTATGTATTCTAAGTCAGAATTCTAATGTTTTGTTTCTGATCTTCTTATTGCAAAATATTAATGTATTTCGATATACTACAATAGAAGATCGAATTATGTCTTTATATCTTGAAGGGGAGACACGCCTCAAGGAGAGACGTGTCTCATGAGAGGACGTGTCTCCTCATGGGACTTGTCCTTTGAGTACGCGGACTCCTCTTTGCCAGCCAATAATTATCGGTGGCTAATCTCCAAACACCCGCATGTATTTAGCAAACAGCGATTAGTGTATGTTAAGTTCGATCAGTATTTGATTTTGAATTTACTCATGATCAGAATTTCGAATAACTTGCAGATATTATAGTAGATTTTGATTATATATAAATGATGATAATGCATAAATGCAATCATCATTTATATCTGACCGAAGCTACCTTAAATCAACAATATCCATAAACTCAAAGAAATCCCCACTATTTCTAGGTTTTAAATTTTCTACATAAGATGATGTACCATTTCCTTGACTCTTTATAAAAGAGAGCTTCCTGTTCTAACTTGAAGAAAGGTTTATCATTAGACGCCATTCCATTTTGTGTTGTACAAAAAGGTACAAATTAAAATGCTAACACCTCTCAATCCAACAATCTGCAAACCTCTAATGCATCTCAACATCCATTATTACACTCTAATGTCAATTTAAAGATTTTTTATTTTATAGCTTAACATTTAACTGCATTGAAAGATCCTAGAAGTCAAGTACTATTTTACAAACATGAAACGTCAAATAGCAAAGATTGGACTAGAATAATAACCTCAAAAGGAAGAAGGGTTCGAGAGGACTCATTCTCTGAACATACACCAAAATATCTATCCACAAAATTCCAAAAGTCTGATGGAATTTCTTTATGCGTGGACATTTGTATTACTTTGAATGTTCCATCGTCAACAGGAACAATCTTCACCTTAATTTTAGGATATGCCTTCACAGATTTCTTGTCAGAATCCTGAATAAAATAATTCAAAATCAAATCTGATCACATAATTTTTCATTGGTGTTCGTATTCAAAATATCAATGAAGCTTACCAAACTAGAATTTCATATAAGACAATAAGCTACTAGAACTAGCAAACAACTAAAATTGCAATTCCAAGAGTACTAAGTATTAAAAAAAGAAATCAATTAGTTTAAATCAGCAGCTACATCATTGGAATTAAAAATACCTCACAATACTTGCAAATTTCTTGTTCATTGTAGACCAAGTCTTGCATACACGAATTAACTTTTCTCTTTCCCAGCACAGAACTTTGATTGGTTTGGTGCATACCCGCATTTCCAGTTCCCTGTAATGCATCTTCTGTTGTTAGAGATCACAAATTAACCTATTCTAGAAGGATTACAATGCATATTAATTCTATTTCAGGTTATTTCAGAAACTTTGGTCAAATTAGCACAAATTTTGCACGTAAAATAATACTGAAACACCTTGAGGATGATAAAGGGATCCACAGTTCTCAAGAAAGAGACTGTTGTAGCATGTTGTAGCAAGTTGAAGAAGGAAAGTATGCAGCACTGATCTTAAAATCCATATTGCTTCTTAAATAGCATATTAATAATTATGAAAATATTATGTTCAAATTTATAGGTATATCTATCATCACATACATGTCTAACATTAACGGACATATTGGAATACAAAAAATATGCACTTATTCACAAGCTGCAAAGCACAACTGACTTGTACACTATGATCATTTGGGTCCTAAACATCCATGAAACAATCCTGTGCCATTAAGTAACAAGTTTATATAGAGGAATAGTGTTAAAATTGATGATGCTGCATTAACAATCTGTTCAAGCCCTATTATAACTAGCTACTAGACACTACACAAGTCTATACTCATTTCCTCAATCTTATTATATTTGTTTTTTAGTCATGTTCAGAAAGCAGAACAGAGGGTAGATGGTCAATATTATGTCACACAATAATAAGATATCAACTGACAGAGGCAACCTGTTAACTACAATTCCAGAAGTATAAGCTGTTTCAGTATGGTGAATCAAGTTCATACTATAAAGTTCATGTAAACACAAAAGCTAAAATAAGTCAGCACGCACCTATGTCCTGAACCTCTACCCACCTAACTCTTACTGTAATCCTGCTGCAACATCCATCTGCACCTGCAGATGATTGTGTATCTGATTAGTGCTAGGCATGTCCCTTCGACAAGGCCATGGTCTCTACTACAAGCACTCAGTCTATCAATTTCAGAAAGTAGTACCTCGTGAGACAAACCCAATCTCCAGAAACAACCTAATCCAATTTACACCCTATTAGCTTGTAGGTTGTGTTTCAAAAACCCAAGTAATTAGTTGTTTTAGAGTTTGGATTTTGTGATTTCTATTGGCAGGAAGTTACAACTCAAGAATCTAACAATTGTTCTAGAGCTCATGTTAGTAGAAACGTGCAAGGAGGCCCCAAAGAAGCTTTGACAATTTTGCAAAGTATGGGCTTGCAATGGATAAGAGTCTTAGTTGAGAAAATTGGACAATTTGCTTAAAGCCCCCAAACCCCCGTATACCTTATTTGTTAATTACTTGCATTCCCAAAGAAGGACCATTTCCACTCGAGATGCTCAAACTAGATCTTTGACAAAGATATGATTACTGGGGATGCCCAATCCCACTTATATTCCCTGATATAAGATGCATTAAGAGAGATAATCAGTGTGTTCCACACGTTGGACTTTCTCATTTCCATGGCCCTCTGCTGTAATTTGATTCTAAGGGCCCAGCACTTATAATAGCTCAGGTGTCCAAACACAATATCCTTTTTGCTGATTTCTCAATATTAAGGGTCATCATCAAAAACACTTGCCTCTTATCAATTACCTTTTCTTGTTGATGAAGATCGAGCTTTGGACTCCTGCCTACTGTGAAGCAGGGAGGTTTTTGGTTTTGCTTTGAGTATTCACTGATGATTTTGTAACAAAAAAAATTAATAAAGAAGAATAATATTTAGAAGATTCATAATCATTTTGCATTGATGTAGTGGCCACTTTTGGATCTGGAGATGAGACATGTCTAGGAAACCATCAATCAGAGAAGGCACTTTACCCATATCTTTCGGTGTTTGATTCCGCTAGCAATTCAAACTATTATTCATAATTATTTGGGTTGGCTAATATGTTGGGTTTTTCCTTTCTTCTTTTATATTATTTAAAATTCATTTAGCAGAATTTGTGGCTCTTGAGAAGTCTTTTGCTGATTGAATCTTCCTATTTAAAGTTTGGCAGCTTTTACTGGAGATTCAGCCTGACTCTTAGGATGTATTTGCCTCTGCTTAGATACGGGCTGATTCACCTAAGATGGAAAACTTCTGGCTAGTTAACCATGCTCATTGAGAATTCTACAAATGAAAGGAGTAGTCTTATAATCAAATGGTTGTTCCCACTTGATTCCATCCATGTCCAAATGTTACAATCATAGAGATAATTCTCAAAAACCATGCTGATTTAGATTCGTGCATACTTTATAACTCCCAATTTTCATGTCCTCTCAAAAGTTGTCACATATGCTGGAAATATGTTATATCTACAATATAGAGGTTAGATAAGTAAATAATAAATTAAAATGTTAGTATGCTAATAAATACATATTATTAAATAAATAACTTTGTTAGCAGTTAACTGTGCAGGAATGGTTTCTTGTAAGAAGTTATTTGGTTTGGGTAATTGCATAAGAAGTTAAAAAGTGAAAAAAACTTAAAAAAAGCCATTGTATTCTATTGTAACCTACCCTGATGAACAATATAGTATTACTGTATTACATATTATTTGGTGATATGCTTCTCTGCAATATGGTTTAATCTTGCAGTATTTGTTCTTGCATATTCAATATGGTATCAAGGCAATTGCCAGTTATGAAGTAGATGAAAGGATGTTAAATATTTGAAGAAAGATTGCTATTGCGGCTTCAATTTCCCTCCTAATGATGCTGCTTTGATGAATATTTATTAATTCTTTCTAAATTGGCTCAATTTCTTTTATCCAACTTTCGAGGCAGTAGAGGTATCATCAAACTCTGTGGAAGAAGCAAAAGATCACTCAGAGGAAACCGAACTCAAATTTGCACAAGGGAAGCTGTTTGCAGCACAGTTTCCACCATAACATACAATGTGAAGGTAACGAATGAAAACAGTTTCCAAGAGCTTCATCCAGATTTTACTCAACAAAAGTGATCTGCATTTGGTGGTATGCTCATCTCTATGGATAAGTTAGCACCCAAGACAGTGTACATGTATTCCAAGCTTTCTGGAATGAATTGTCTTACATTGCCCAGTAGTGCTTACCATTTGAATGGAATGCTGAATGCTTGATTTGCTTAAGAAAGAAAGTGATAGAAAATAGAAATTTTGTGGTGGCAGCTTTCAATTTCCAGTTTAGAACCTCACTCAGTATAAATCAGCAAATAGATGCCAAGTTTGCTTGCTTCCAATGGTGGATGGCTATGATTTAACATGATGATTGGCATACATTGGGAGATTGGAGTTGGATCAACCATTGGACTTTGTAGAGAGGGTGTAACTTGACATACAAGTGTGCCACATGTTTAATAATTAATTCTACTGCATGGTCATTGTGCAGCATAATTGGTAAAAATGTTTCTCATAAGCGCACGGTCATAAGTTATTAATATTTGTTTGTGGTGCAGTTGGCGTAAATCTCTGAGTTTGATGTTTTGGATTGAGAAGAACTGAAATTCATTTCACATTCAATGGGATCAAAGGTAATAACATTAAGATTTGCTTTGATTAAACCTGAAGTTGTTTCTCAAGTGGAACAAAGGGCCTTGTGGAAATATGCAGGCTACAAGCAAGCAGTTTGGTCTATTCTTGAAAAGGTCATGGTCTTCATGGTTTGACATAGGTAGTTTTGTTTTAGTTTTTGGAGTATAGTTTATATTAAAACTGTTACTGTTTCTGTGTGTAGATGAATTAACATTTCTATGTGTTCACAGATAAGATTTTGTTTTGTAATAGGAAATATTAGGCATATTAAATTCTGTCAAGTGTTGGAAGTGTTGGGTGAAAATTATGTAATCCTCTTTTCAATAGATTACACAACTAGAACTTCAGCCACAGCTATGTGAGATAAAATCTCTCCTCTCAAAAAGGGGAGGCGCCCTTCTTACTGGTAATAGAAGCTATAGTAAAACTGATTAAAGTATTTACACAATGTACACTATACTTACAAAATGGGGGGTGTGTGTCACATTCATGCTTCTCTCTTTTTTCAAAGAAGATGTTTACAACACTTCACTGTTGGAATTTCTAAATTCACAATAACTCTAAACTAACAACGAGCAGTAATGCCAATATCTCTATCTTGTCAAAGCAAAGCATAGAGATACCAGATGTGATTAAAAATAAATAAGTAAAAAAAAAGAGAAAGCTCACAAAGGCACAAAGTCGTTCCGTAGCTTTTTCAATGATGGATCTGTGAGAGATGTATCGTTTGTTGCATTAGAAGCACAAAGTCTTCTTAGACGCAGCAATTCCTCGAACAGCATGAACGATTACAAGCGCAAAGTCTTGTACATCTTTCAACAAAAGTATCCAAACATAATCTTAAATCCAAATAAGGAATGTAACACAAAGTTTACATAAATTACTTGAAGCCCTTCAAATATTATCCACTAATCACCACCAAATAAGATCAATACATGAGATATTGAATCCAACACAAAGTCTTGTTTGCAATCGTCTTCTTTATTGATCAAATTTCATTCACAAAGCATGAACACAAAGTTTCACAATTCTACTTCAAAAAGGGCAGCACTTCGTTACAAAATACTAAAAGGTAAACTTTACAATAGAAATCCCTCATATTTATAAAGGAGAGGGATGAGCAAAATTAGGAAATCAGTTGAGAATAGTTAGGAAAGTTAGGTGAGTTAATTTAGCAAAATCTCACCTAACTTGGACTAAAGTCAAAATATAATTTGTCTTCAAGAAACTACGTCTCAGATTTTCAATGTAATTACATTTTGAGAAAAGACATTTAAGATGTCAGAAACTATTTACAAGATGCGTAAAGGAAAGCATCAGAAAGTTCAACACTGGAGATCAAGAATCTTCATGGTTCCTTGCTTGGGCACGAAAGTCTTCATACCTCTTCATGGTCTCCTGCACGAACGTCTCATCCGGACCAACGGTGTAATCCACAATGGTATGAACTCTTATGATCGACCTTTTGGCGGATGAATGGATTTTCTTGCACCTGTGAAGATGCGTCCTAAGATTATCAATGGTCAGTCGTGTATCACAAATGACCTGCATTGAGGCTTTGGAAAAGTTGGTATCCTCAACTTGCTGCATAACAGCTTCCATGTAGATCTGGGATAGTTCACTGGATCAAAAGATGTCACCTTCAAGATCACTTGATGACATCTGAAAAGGAACTACAAAGATGGTGAATCAACAGGCATTAGCAAAAAAAGTAGCATTGGGAAGCATGAAGCGAGCAACGATGTTGAGCAAGCGCGAAACGAGCGACGAGGCACGGAAAACAATGCAAGAGTGGAGAAACGAAGTTCGGAGCGAAGAAAGAATGATTTGGAAACGTTTTAAGGCAAAACTGGGAAAAGTGTAAGGGCGCTGAAAATCAGCGCCCTTGCACTTTGGGAAAAATGCCTTCAAGTGCAATGGCGTTGAAAATCAGCGACCTTGCACTTTTGGGCGTAAGTTTGGAAAGAAAGTGTCAAGACGCTGAAAAAAGGGCGCTCTGACACTTGTCTCAAAAGATTTCATGGCAAGTGCAATAGTGGGTTTGAAGTGGCGTAAGAGTTTCCAGCTCGATGAAGAATGAGGGACAGGTGACAAGAATGAAAAAGAAATAACCTAAAATCACTTTTAAGTGATTTGTAAGTGAAATAGAAGAACAGAATGTCACATTTAATTAAGGCATGAAAAGTGGAGAAAACTAGAAAAAGTGCAAAATACAGAAAAATCACCGCCCAGCTCAAAAAATGGCTAAGTATGGGAAAAAGTGCACAAGCGCTAAAAATCAAAGCTTGTGCACCAAACTGACTTTTCACTTAAGTGCAGAGGCACTGAAAAAGCCCGCCCTTGCACTTTTGACACTTAGAAAAAAAAATTCAAATATTAGTGCACTTTTCTCCGAAGCTTTTGCACTTTTGACAATTTCACTAAGTATAAACAACAAGAGTTCGCGAAGGTACTCGTTTCAAAGGTCTTCGCAAGATGAACGCGAAGGGATGCTCAAACGAACTGTTTGAGACTTTGGAACGCACTTCGAGGTGGATTGAAAATTGCCTCATTTTGCGTGCTTGAACATCACAAACCTATGAAACGGACGAGTTTTGTAGGGGTTTATTGGTAGAACGAGCGTTGCTAGATTCCATGATAATAGGAAGGTGATCATTATTATAATATGGGCAAGCTTGTGGATAAACACATTTTAAGAGTGTATCATTGGCTGAAATTAACATCCATTTTTCTTCATTTGAATATAGCCACATTAAGTGTTTGTGTTTTTTGACATTTTCCTATATGTATTGATCAGGCTTTCAAAGGATCTCATAATGTATTTGGTGGATAAAATCTAACAAGGTCATAGAAGAGGCTAGATAGCATAGGAGGTTGGAGGAATCATTTCCATCTTGAGTTAGCTTCTTGCTCTGAAATGATAGATTATTTGAAAAGCACCAACACATTTGTGTCCCTTTTTTCAGAAACAGGGAATTTGGCAATTTTGGGTAGCATTTGTGGATAGAGTAATCAATGAAAGAGGTGTGTTAGTGTATCTATATATATTGGTTTTATGGAACAATGTAATAATTGAAAGAGATGTGATGAGTGAATCTACATATATTGTTTTTGTTCCTGTTGTACACCAAAGGAGGGATTTGATTCCCATGGCACTGGAGAAGGGATATTAACACTCTCATAGGAAGATGGACTCTAAAAAAATAGTTGTTCTCTCATTGTGTGTAGACATTTGTTCTCTCACTCGATATGGACAATTTATAGAGTTTGATAATCAAGGCACTTGTTGATGGAATCAGTTTGCTGTAAGCTAGATGGGTGTAAGAGACCAAGTGTCTCTCAACCCCAACCACTGACAGAGAATGCAAGTTTTTGTTTGTTTTGATATTTTGTAGTTTTTTTGAATGATTTTTGTGCAATAAGGGTTTCTGCGATTTTGAGAATAAATGCTTGAAAAAAAAAAAAAATGTCAGAAGACAAAATATAAAGGAATATAGCTTCTATTCTAAAGGCGAATGATTTATTGATCTTCCTCAAAGCTTACAAATGCGAAATCCAAACATGCAAGTAAAAAGGCAATAATAACTATTCAAAAACCTGACTTATTGCAGCCGGCTGAAATGATGATAAAATGGTACGGCCAGCATAAAGTAAATGATCTCCCTCTGTGAAATTGACGCAGGACCTCCAAAAGATCAAGGCGCCACCACTGAAGACAGGATCCAGCAAAAAGGCAAGGTGTTTTTGCCTGAAGAGAAAATACGGCCTTGTAGCTAAATGGTATGGCCCAACAACGAGCAATAAATGCAGTCGTACAACCTTGGAATGTGTACCAGATGATAAATGAATAACGGTCACTTAATGGAAATCCCTTCTGAAGAAAAATCGATCCCAACCCCAATCTGAAACTCACAAATATGCTATGTTGTGACTTCTGAATAAAGCCACTCTGATGGACAAGCTTCAACTGATATTTCACAGCCTTAGTATGTCTAATCATGAAGAGTTGACGTTCTCCACAATCTGGTTGCAGAAACCCTCGTTTCCCCAAACTCCAAATGTTCTCAAAGAGAAAAGACAAAATTTGAATAATCAATCAATAATGAGTTCTATTATGTCTTTGATAAATAAATACCTCTCTCACACAAGTTCGACCCTTCTCAAAAAGCAATTAAATGAGCATTTAGATGATAATTAAATTCACCCCTTTGACTTAGGAAATTTAATTAATAAATGGCGTCCCCTCTTTAAATGAGTAATAAATACTCATTTAATATTAATATTATTCCTCTACTATAAAGTATTAAATACTTTATAATTTGCCATTAATAATTAATACTTTAATATTTCATTTAATTGACTTTATATTATAAAGTCAATTTAATAATCATTTAATAATTATCAAATGCTCCAATATTCTCCGTTTGCTCATCAAACTGTCAAACTGGGTCGAAACTGAGATGACCAGCTGAGCCAGGTGCCCTGCCAAATATAGTAACCCCCGTTGGCCTGACTTACTATAAATAGTAAGTTCCTGAATATCACTTTGTAAACCTCAGCAAAGGCCCAAACCTGAAACAACTAAAGGAGTAATGTCCCAAAACTCAGGATAACTGCCAAAAGCAACCCTCTAATCACATCTATCAGCCTACGAGGGTCAAAATGATAGGCTAACCCCTCAAACACCTGAACGTCCTAGGAAGGGGACATTACAATGGGTGGGAGATTTGGTAGAGGTGTTTCATCATATTTCCAGATAGGCTATTGTATTCGGTCTTTGCACTATTCCGTCCTTTGTTCAAATTGATGTAATATGAGGGGGAATAGTGGAAATATATTAAATCTATAGTATAGAGGTTAGATAAGTAAATAATAAATTAACATGTTAGTGTGTTAATAAATAATTATTAGTAGATCAATTAATCTTGTTAGTCATTAGTCGTGCAGAAATAGTTTCTCATAGGAAGTTATTTGGTCTAAATAGAGCATAAAAAGTTGAAAAGTGAAAAAGACTATGAAATCCATTCTATTGTAACCTAACCTATTGAACAATGTAATATTACGTATCTCTGCAATATGGTTTAACCTTGCAATATTTATGCTTACAAATTCAATAACATGATCCAATTTTTTAGAGGCATGATTTGTGGCAGTATTTTTTGTTAAGTGGGAAGTGTACAAATACTAGGTCAGAAGTTCGAAGATCCTCTACAAGATTAAACGCTAGGGGCAACTATTTCCTAAACTACCTAGATTTCTATACAAACCAAGGTCACTCCTAAAAAAACTCTCTTTTGTATCACTACCAAAATATGGCTACAATTCAATCTTGCTCTCATTTCATCAAAATCTCAATAACATCTTTTGCGTTCTCTCCCAATTTCTTCATGATTGCTTTTTTTCAATTAGTTTAAATTGGCTTGGTTAGAAGTATCCTTTTACATTTCTTCTGGGTTTTTATAGCAATAAAATGCATTGTGACATTAGAAGAGATCCCCAGTCATTAGAAATGACCTATAATAAGGAGACATCTTCAACTTTAACTATCTCCAACACACATACCAATTTCTATAAATTTAAACTTTCTCAAGGAACATAACTTTTGGTTTTACATTTTACATGACAATACATACTCCTTACCATCTGTGAAAAACGAATCAACCAAAGCAATTTCTCAAGGCTCAAGCAATAGCATCAAGGCATATATGTTTACTATCTTGTCCTTATGCCTCTCCAAGAACATCATATAATTTTTCATGTAAGACCTATCCCTTAAAAGTTTAGTCAATGGCCACATTGTACAACAATAATTAAATTTCTAAGTTGTCATGTAATGTCCCCTTCCAATTCATAGGCCAGATAATTTAATGACTTATTTAATTCCCATAAGTCATTAAATAAAATAAGGGAATTAATTATTGATTATTTAATATTATTCTTCCTGTATAGGAGCGAATTTGCACCCCTTCCACAAATTTCCCTTTTGTACATCCTCGCCTTAGAAAACCAAATCTGAAGTCGAAATTCCACATCAACAAGCTGCCTTCCTTCCACTTGGCATCTATTTGTTGTGTCAGTAGAAGAATATTTGTTGGGGACGCCCGTGCGGCACACAGACATCCACGTGGCACGCTTACATCCCTAACGGATTCCTGAGTCCGAAGTTGGCAGGGCCGTTACACTTCCTATTGGGAACGATTTGTAACGTCCCTCTTCGACCAATCGACCCCGAAAACGGAAGATTCTTCCCTCTTCTTCCTTCGAATTCATTCATTCTCATTCCATTCCATCTCTTCACAAGCTCTAGCAATTTTAGTCTCATTCTCAAGCACTTTCCAGCATTCTCTTCCCTCTCAACAACACTTCAGCACTCCATTACAGTAGCAACAACACTCCGTCAACTCCGTAAAGCAAGTGTGAAGCAAGCCATTACAACGTGGGCTTGAGGTTTTATAAAACCTTGCTACATCGCAGTCAAGGTTGTGGTGATTGTTCAAGTCCTCTTTTCTCCTCCATTGGCTAGTGAGTTATTGGTGGAGGTGGTAACATTTCACTCCTCTCCTTTGTGATTTGGTTGAGTAGCTCTTTACTGTTTTGTAGTGCTATTTGCATTCCCTCCTTTACTTCTTTATCATACATTTCTCTATCATTTCTATTTGGCTGTCCATGGAGGTGGAAACACCAAAACAGGGGTCTGATTGAGGCAGGACCCTATACAGCCCCAACAAATTTCCCTTCTCTCTTGTGTGTAGGTGGACATACTTTCGGAGCTAGCTGGCGAATTGGCGCCTTGGTGAGATCATCCTTGTTACTTTAGCTTTCATCTATTTACTTTACCACCTACATTTATATCTCGTACTTTATAACTCTATTTTGCTCATTTAGGAGTCACTAGCAAGGTGTCGGGGTGTTATCCGCGGATCTAGCGACTCGTTCACGGATAACCCCCTCTGAAACTTGTCAGTTTCCTGGGATTCGTGTGAGAGTTCGTGCAGCATAGCGAATTGATTTCCAAGCCACACCTCAGGAAATCGTTCCCAAGAGTCTGGAATAGTCAGTTGAGCATTCCCTTGTTAAGCCTGCAAGACCTTGGCTTGAGATCTTTCGTGACGTTTCGATGATACTTTTGCAGGTGCGGAGGAGTAAGTAACCTTTGAAAGTCGCTCCTGAGAGAAAATCAAAAATTTAGCTAGAATGCGGAAATGTAAAGAACACAAAATTTAAGCCCTACATGCGGTAATTTCTAAAATGTAAGAGCGCTAAATTTTAGCGCCATTACATTTTTTCTCAACACTTAAACTTTTTTCATTCCTCTGGCACGTTTCTTCACAATTTCGCGTTTTTCGTCAATCGTGCCACTTTTCGTGCCTAAATTTATTGCACGACTTGAGTTAGGTTTTTAATTTTCATTTGCAAAGTTAAGTGAATGAATTCGCCACTTTTGTTGTTTATGTTTTATTTCTTTTACCTCTCCTCTTGCTGTGCGTTTGCCTTTCATCTGCAAAATCACGTTTTTTGGAGATTCGCCATTCTTCTCTTCAACAAGCTTCGCGTTTTGCCCTGGTAAGACTTTCATTTTGTTTTTGTATTTTCATTTGTATATGTCCATGGTTATCATACGCGTTTTGGTTTCTTATATTCGCATCTTTCATTGTATTCGTTTTGGTTCTTTCCATTCACGTCCTCCCTTCTTCATTCGCGTTTCTCTTCTCCTTCATACGCGATGGAACCCTCATTCATTGTTTTGAATGCGTCTTTCTCCTCTGTGCGTGTTCATTTTGATGCTCATTCCACCTTTTCATTTCTATTCACTTACCCTACATATTCGCGTTTTTTCCCTTGTCTTTCATACGTCTTTCTTCTCCTTCATACGCGACGTCCCTTGGGGACTTATATCTATTCAACGTGTTTTTGTTGAAAGATCTTTGTTGCTCTCTTCTTGCGCTTTGAAGCAAACTTGGAAGTCTCAAAAACGCAATGTTCTTGATAAACACCTTTGAATGCGAATGTGATAGTATGGAGATGATTTTGAAAGTTTTCATTCTACAAACATTGCATCGGCCTCTGCTAAAGCTCAAGCGCCTTCGCCATTCCTCACTACATTTACATCTTCACAAAAATTGCCAAACTTGCTAAAGCGCTAAATTTCCGCGCCATGACATTTTGAAGATACACAAAAATTGCCTAACACAAAAAAGTGTAAGGGCGCTAAAATTTAGCGCCCTTACACCAAAAGCAATTTTTCTCAGAATGTAAGGGTGCTGAATTTTAGCGCCCTTACACTTTTTTTAGGCTTTTCCCAGACCTTCCCAAATAAACTTCATTTTTGACCAGTGTGCTCCCTGAGCTTCATTTTTCCGCATTCATGCATCGTTTTGCGTGCCTCACCATCCGCTCCATGCTTTTCCACCCTCGTGCTCATTTCACGCTTTCCCATGTTTCCTAACAATTGGTGTTTGTTCTGGCTAGACGGATTGCAGTCTACTCTCGGAGATCATCAAGTCAAGAGTGCTCAGTGTTCCAGTTTCTTTTGATGACTGCTACGAAGCCTCCTTCTTCTTCGAAAGCAAAAAGCAAGATGAAGTACAAATATCAAGGCGTCTATCCGCCGACTATGGTGCTTTCGAAAGTTGAAGAAATAAAGGATACAGAAGTTGGCCATCAAGACTTGGTTGACTTTGCAAAGTTGACAGAGACGAAGCCTCTCCCTGATTCAATAAGGGCAATCGTACACAGCAATCTCCACTTGGTGGCGATGTTCCCCACAGCTGCGCATAATACTGAATTTGTTCTTCAAATTGCGTCTCATTACATCCGAGAAAGCAGAAGTGTGATCGACTCTTCCGGGCATGAGATTCTAAGACTCGACCCCGATTTCTTTGACATCGTCTTCAAGGTTCCTCACATGGACAAATATATTGACATTTCTATATCAAAAGCACAGGAGATTTTCGATGCTGATCCTAATAAAGCCAAACAGTTGATAAATACTCAATGGCTCAAAAAGCCTAGATCGTCTGTTTCCAGATGGCCGAAAGGACTCCTGAGAAGTGACTTCAAAGATGACGTCAAGGATATGATTACGTTTCTGAGCAGAGTGAAAGGTTTGCCGGAATCATCCACCTTTCACGATTGGATGTATGAGTACATCAGGATCATAAGGAGGCAGAAGGTACATATTGACTGGGGTAAACAAATCAGTGATGAGATGCACGAGCAGTTGATTAATGCTCCTTCTACATTGAAGTTCTACATGACTTCTTACCTGGTGTACGCAGC
This sequence comes from Sequoia sempervirens, assembly GCA_007258455.2. Lineage (NCBI taxonomy): Eukaryota > Viridiplantae > Streptophyta > Pinopsida > Cupressales > Cupressaceae > Sequoia > Sequoia sempervirens. The sequence continues at coordinate 25,822 of VDFB02377973.1, forward strand.
AGCTGTGATGAGACAATTCCCAGGTCTATCTACAAAGGGGAATCGAATGATGGTGCCTGTGTACAGATATTTCTATCAGTTGGAGCTAAAGGAGAGCTTTCACCATTTCAGACGGGTCACTGATGCTTTCTTTGCGCCCTTACTCTTCAACTTTGATCCAGCTCTGGAAAGAAGAAGAGTGTCTGATGAGGCTTATAAGGTGGTAAGTAAAGTTGGATGTATTTTTCTCCAATTCCCAACATTTACTTACTTGAGAGTAAGTTGTTACACAGTTGTCCCTACATGCTACCACGTTATCGCCGGATAGTGGGTTCTCATGAAACATCGACGGTGATGTCAGTCACGAGGAAAAGAGCAGAAGAAGCAACCACAAAGCGGATTCAAGTTCCAAGCGACCATC